>PVIR01020164.1:0-30931 GCA_004026965.1 Petromus typicus
AAGACAAAGTCTTGCTTTGTACTTCAGGCTAGCCTTGAACTCATGGTAATACTTCTGTTTCTGCCTTCCAAGTGATGTGTTTGGAGGAATAAGCCACTTTGCCCAGCTAATTTGATATGATTTAAATTAATACCCTTGACCCAACAATTTCCTTACAGAATATGTATTATCAATATAATTTCAAATTCTTAGATGAAGAAAATGGCATGAAGAGAGATTTATTTGAGTTCTTGAAATAAATAAGTGACAAAGCTGGAAGTGTTGTTGTTCAAAATCACCGGTCTTGGCAGTACAGCTCTTTAAGCACTGCACTGATGGTGTATTGGCACCTTGAACTCAGAATATGTCCTCTCATAACTCTGTTATGTAACTCTGGAAATAATTCTCCCAGGCGTCTTCAAAAGAGTTTTTATAATCACTTCTATTTGTCAAACCCGAGGTATAAATGAATTCCATAATATAAACTTAATCTGCATTTAATTGATAACTGTTCAAAATGAAAAATTTATACATTGCACAATTTTAGCCAGTTATCATGGAACTGTATATATATTTGTGTGTATTTGTGTGTGCATGTGTGTGTGTGTGTGTGTGTGTGTGTGTGCAATTAGGGATCAAATTCCAGTCCTTGTGCATGCTAAGACAACTGTTTTACTGCAAGCTACACTTTGGTCTTTTTTGCAACAAGTTCTATTCCATTTACTCAGGCTGGACTTGAATTTTCCATTTTATACTTAAAGAAGTAGATGAGACTATAATCATGTTCCACCACATGCAGCTGGGTACCGTAATTTTTATAATACTCCAAAATTGCAAAAGAAACCAGGTTTATTTCAGATTGCAATGATTTAGCAGATACAAATTTTTCTTAGCATCTTTTTTTCAGGAAAACATGGACATTTTATCTTTATTCTTTTCTTAGAATCTTATAATCAACCAAAACACAAAGATAAATATACAATATGAAAATTAGTATTATTTTAGACAATCATTCCACCCATTACATATGACACTTTCAAAATTATATCTGATTAAAATTTTACTGTTGGTTCTAAAAATTACTTTAGTGAATGAATACTTTCATTAACACCTTGATATTTAATGAATAATTTGAGAATGTTGTATTCTACACAGGATTTTATAAATGATATACACTAAAAACTAACATTTGTTTACATCTTTCACTCACAAAGTGGCTCTACTTCTTTCTAACACATTGCATGTTTTTAGTATCTTCTACCATAAGACCACATTGGCAGTGAGAACAATGAGCATCTCAGTATTTTGATCAGTGCCAGTGTTCATTGTAATTTTGCCTATAATGGATTTCGCGCAAAATCTTTAAATTAATATTTTGTGTTTTCATATATTAGGTTAGCTTCTGTCCTCCGTGTGTCATATAAATACATTAATTGGAGTTTTGAAACTGAAAATGAGACTAACCTCTAAGATAGATCTTCAATTGTCACTTGTGTGCATGCACAAGTGCGTTAATCTAAAATTGTCATGTGGAACCTTCGATGATACCAAAAAAGAAAAATAGAGCTATAATGCAGGTTATTAATAATTAATTTAGTGTATGTGTATTTGTGTATATATATATATATATATATATATATATATATATATATATATATATTTAACTGGTATTTTATGCAGTTTTCTTAAAGCAGGATATACATATAAATATATACATATATACATATGTGTGTGTATATATACATATATATGCATATACATATGTGTATATGTATGTATGTATATGTACACACACACACATATATATATATATATTTATACATTTTTTTCTTTTTTCACTAGCAGCAACTCAAGTGCATTTAATTTTAATTTTATAGCTTAGCACCTGGGCTTTAGTGTCTGAAACAGCCTATAGAAAAATCCACCATCTTTTCAATTGCACACTTAAAATCAAACATACCTTTGATAAGGATGACAGTTTCAAGCTGTCAAGTGAGTTTAAATTTTTCACTTCCCCAAAATGATAAAATTGGGCTCTTATGAAACTACACTGTGGTAAGTATAATTCCATAACCCCATTCATCAGCATCTATCTGACTTCTTTCCCAGTGCCTTATTCAGGCTAGTATAGAGTAGGTACTTATAAATAATGTAATAAATTATTCTTGCTCACTTATATCATTTTTCTGAAGCTCCCCAATAGATCTACATGATCAACATTTCATCATTAGTATTCTTTTGACACAGTGCTTCCTTATTCTTTTCAGGCTAGCCTCGAACCCACTCTGTGCTCTGGCTGGCACAATCAACATTCTAGACTCACAATGGAAATGAGTGCACTTTACACAGACACACAGATTTTCTAGTGTTTTTATCCAGTTATATTTATTTTATAATGACAAAGGTAAATACCCATCATAGTATGCACAAGATTTATAGATAATGTCAAATGTGCTTCTTATAAATAGAAAAGGAGTAAAACATCTCTTGTAGGGTCAGGTTTTGTGTTATCGCAAAACAGTTTGTCACATAAAGTGATACATACCATTTGTTGCTGTGTTTTCAGCCATTATTTTGTCCAAGGGAGTCACTAATGTATATATACTTTATTATCCTGCAAAGCCAGATTATCCTCATGCTATAGACAAACTAAATAATAAAATTATATTCTCAAGCATATTCAAGAATTTTTTCTCATTGAAACTCTTATAATCATCTGTATCCCATAAGTAAATGAATTATAATATATACTGTAAATGCTTTCCAAATATAGTACTTATCATATCTCAAAAGAAAGTTCTCAGTTATCAGCATGTATCATTTTCTGAGAAAAGAACTAACATCCCTGGCATCTGACAGGTATAAAGGAATGTACAACTGCTCCTCCGTGGGAAATCTGTCAAGATCCCTCAGAAATATTGGTTTCCTCCTGTCTTTTTGTTTATAATTCCTCTAACATGAAACTATCATGATAGCCTATATTCTCTTGCAGACAAACCAAGCACTATATACATTAGTTCTTTGTGGAGTTGTTTGAAGGTTTCACTTACTGCTAAATCCACCCACAGGGCAAACAATAGCACTTTCTCAATTTGAACTGTTTACTGTGGTTTTTCCAATAACTTTCTGACTGTGGAAGACAAGCAGGGGTTTCAAGAGTTTATACCTCCTGACAATGCTATTCAAATTCACAGAAGTATTACAGTCTTAAACTCAAGAAAAAGTAAAACAAATAAAGAGCTGCTTCTCCCAAAGATACTCATCTCAAAAATTATATAAATCAGGGTGGGATTATATTTTTAAGATATTTCTAATTAGCTTAATATCAAGTTTATTTGGACATTAATAGTTGCCCAGTATCAACATCAATTAAAGTTAATTGTGGAAATAGTAAATCCATGTCACCAAGATATCAATTTAAATATTTTAACAGAAATGTGTTGTAAAATAGCTTTAATTTTAAAATTCTTCCTTAAGTTTTTTAATTGAATACAAGAGATAGTTTGCAATTTAATCCTTCATTAAAAATTCCATGAAAATATAATAACACATTTATATTAAAGAGCTGTGATAAGAAGCTCTTTTTAAAGATAGTGTGATAAAATCTCAATCTTTTAAAGTTTATCACAGGTAAAAATCACATAAAATTGTCTTTAAATTATCCATATAGATAAAAATAGGAAGGTATAGTAAATTTTGCTGACCTAAAATAAATTCATTACTCTAGAATCTTGGCATTGAACTATCTCAATGTACTATTCCTACATTTTACTTTTGTTAAAACAACCACTAACTTATTTGTAAGGTGCTACAAATGTAGAGTTAAATAATACATATTCACTACTGGTAAATGTGAACCACAGGATTACACTAAATACTAATAACAAAATGTGAAACATGATGGTAGAATTTTGTCAATTGCTTATCTATAGTTTTTAAGAATAATCAGAAATAAAAGTAATACATTCTGTTTATTCATTTAGGGAAATGATTTTACCTTATTTTACACTATATGGTATACTCTGTGCAGTATCACGGGATACTGTAAAACTCAAATAATACATGTAGAATATAATAAACACAGTAAATTAATAATACTAATATTATTCTAATCTATTTGGAAATTAGTTCATGACATTCAAGTGTATTTCTTCTTCATTATATACAGACACTCTGACTTCACTGAGCTGATTACTTTGTTAAATATATATTTATAATCTTTCTTTAACACTTGATTCATACAATTTTATAGGTTGCATGTGCTGTACAACCTTTATATATTGTACTTCTCCATGCTTTCATTTTTTTCTAATTTATTCCTACTCATAACCTAAGGAAAATAGTCCAAAAATGTTCTTTCTCAGCTCATTTGAAACCTTTTGTTGAATATTTAAAATTTACATAAACTTGGCAATGACGCTACCTGAGGCTTATATGAAAAACTGGTTTTGATCATTAATACTTTTGTATAGGAAAGTATTTATTTTTATTAATATATTTAACACATTAAATTTCTCTAGAATTTCATAGATTCTATGAAACTCCAAATATAATGTGTTTTTATTTTATTTGTTGACTCTAATATCTCTCATTTACTTAAGGAATATCCTTTGATAATTTTGACACTTGTTATTTGTGTCTTTTCTCTATTTGTGCCTCTTTCCAGCAATGTAATTATTTAATTTATTTAATTAATTTATTAATTTATTTTTGTGTTCCAAATAAGTTATCACTTTAATTAGACTTTAGGAATAAAAGAACAAAAACTTCAAATCCTACCATTTTTAAAAAATTGACTATTAAAATTCCTTTCTCCTCCACTATGTTTTCTCCTAAATTCATTACTTACTTCCTTTAACTTTATTTTTTAAAATCTTTATTGGTACATTACATATATGCATCATGACTGCACTCCATAATGGGGATTTGTACCAGTATAAGATACAACTTAATTCTTGTTTTTTCCCATAGCCCTATCCACCCTACAACATTATATTATAGCTAGAAAAAGTGGCATGTATACCTTTATTTTTTAAATATCTTTTTAAGATTTAATGACAAAAATGGATAATCAGATTTCCATAGTCCATATATTTCCAAAATACTGTTTTGTTGCTGTGTACTTTTTTTTATATATCCTGCTTATCACTTTTCTTAACTGTTTTGTTTAGATTGCATATTTATCTGGATTTATTATGCAGGTTTACTGTGAATCACTTTTAAAAGTTCTTGAAATTTTCATTTTGAAGCATATTCTTCCATCTTTTGAGGTGATTTCTTTGATTTATTTTCTTCCTTTAACAGGGTCAGGTTTACACATTCATGGATGCTCAGCATTTTTAAAAGTTTTATAATGTCCAGAATAAATTCCTGTGGATGGTAAATAGGAGGAGGAGTCTTACTGTGATAAATATTCTGAGCTGGTTCTATGGTTGAACTGTCTCAGTTAAGTCCATTTTGTCAAAATGTATTGCCTTGGCCTCAACTAAACATTTGGTGTGGCTACTCTGGAAAGATATCCTCTTGGATGTACTGTCTCTGAGCAGCTGAAGTAGTTCTTTATTTTTTTAAAAAATGTATTTTCTGGTACATGTAATACATACAGTATGATGATATTTAACACTGAGAACTTGTACCTGTACATGAAATATCTTGATTCTAATTTTTCTCCTAATTCCTTCCCTTCCTAAAAATCCTGTCCCCATATACGTTTGTTCAATTTTTTCCTATTATCAAATCTTTCCTTTCCCTTTTTTACTTTTCTCTAACTACACTTTTTTCCTTCTTTTTTCTATACTTTCTTCCTTTTTCATAATACTTATCACACATTTTGGAATTCATTTACATCTTCAGTATTTCATACTAGAGAAAAGACAGTAATTATACAACTGTGAGCTATTTATTTTACAGGAGTATAAAGGTATGCCCATTTTAGTATAAATTTTTCATTTGTTATGGCTTAGTAATATTCAATTCTATAGAAAAGCCGCATCTTTTTTTATATAATCCCCTACTGATTGGCATTTAGAAATCAATCCAGCAGCTACTCGATGACACAAAGAAGAATAATATAAAACTGATTAGACTCAGTGAAGAAGCAGGAGAGAGTGCAAAAGACAGAAAGAGAAAACTGTTGCCAGATATAATGGCAGAAAACTTCACAAGAAAAGGTAAAGAATTTGACAGATAGAAAAGTGGGTCATATAGAACTTCAAGTGGCCATATATTAAAAAAAATCTACACTTGGGTATATAATTATCAAAGCTACAGAAATCTAATAGAAGAACAAAACATTGAAAACAACACAAAATAAAATAAATCACATACAAAGAAAACACATCAGCATCATAGCAGCTTTCTCAGCACTAACATTGAGTCAAGGAGGCCCAGGAGTGAAATATTTCAAGCCCTAAAAAAAGACAACATCAAATTAAGAATGATGTATCCTGCAAAAATTGACAGGGGAAGAAAGTACTTCTATGACAGAGAACACTTAAGAAACTTGATGAATACAAAAGCTCCACTCCCAAAAATAGTAGACAAAATCCTAGAGAAAGACAATGAGTCCCACAAACCCATGAGACTCAGCAGAGTGAACTCTGAGAAAGGCAAGAAATTAAATGAAAAGAGAGAAAAGTCAAAAGCCCAAGAACAGGAAAGCATCATGATGTGGCTAAATCAGTACATATCAGTTATAACCATGAGTGTCAATGCCTTGAAGCAGTTCTTGAAGCAACATTCCCAGGAGCAAGGGCAATGAGCTATTTCTTAGAGATTATTGTCAGTTATGTTCCTCTATCCATTATTTAAAGCTACATGATTTTCTTTTCCATTTACTAGCTTTTATATAAATCACCTCTGATTTTATGTCTAGACTTTATATTATTGTTTATGTATATACTACTATTATTAACTGGATCATTATGTAATTTACCCATCTAAAATTTAATTGTAGATTTAATTTGCATATACATAATTTTAGCAAGGATCTTACAATTTTTTAACACATTCCTACTCAAAATAGTTATTTGATTTAGAATGTAAAGTGGCATTTTTTAAAGTAAATGAAATACACCTGATAATCTCATGATTTATATTTTAGTATTCTACAACAAAAACACCGTGTTTCTACTTTGTGAGTGATTTTTTCACTTTTGCTTTACATATGTATTTGTTTACAATTTTATTATCATCATTTCTTTCCAAATTCCAATTATATTATGTAAATGTGAACTTTGTTTACACTGTTCATGCATCCAGGAGTCTTTAGCATTTGACTTACATCTTACATCAGTTGTCTCCATTTATGTACTAATGTCTCTTTTTCATAAGATTGAGTTTGCAGATTCAGCTAGGACTCTTGCTGTGTTTATTACATTAAAAAGCAAATTTTGTAGTACTTTTCAGTTAGAATGATATTATTTTCCTCTCAGAAATTTAAAAATGCTTTGGCAAGTAATTCAGGGACATTATTTGTGTGCAATAAAGTCAGTGCAAGTCTAAACTGGATTATTAGCAAGAATTTTAAATCATAGTTTTTAATTTCTGCATGGAGAACTGTATGTACACTTGTATTATTATTTTAACCTAGAAGTATCCTTTCTGTAGTGGGCCATCATGTAGTGTTACTTTTTCTCTACATTGCTTGTAATTTTTTAAAAAAAATTTCCATTAAACAGTAAATCAAATAATATGGATTCAAGACAACAAATGACTTATAATTGTTTTGTTTTGGGATACTTATGCATGTAAAACTTTGACCTATTGATATTCTGATGTTTTGTTAATGCGTAGGTACATTTAATAAGATTTTAAGATTTACATTATCCACTATTTTTAATTATTATCTGCAGAATATTTCCCAAATTATTTAGCCCATTATTTCTGCAAAATGGAAGTTCATCTATATAAATGAACAAAGGCAAATGTATGGGTATTGATTATTTAATGACCTAGTTCTCAGAGCTACAGAGTTGCAAAGGATTTTCTGCTTTCTAAGTGAGGAATGAATTCTTTTATCAATTTCTAGTGAAACTTAAATACAACGTGAAAATTTTCCCTTAGATGTGATTAATGTACAATCCCATTTCCCCAGTCAATAATGATAGTTCTAAGAAATAGTAATGTATTCTATCCATATGGATTTGAGAAATTCTATGTTTGTTCCTGAACTCTAAAATGATAATAAAGCAATTGCTTTTACACAGTTCAATGTTTGTGACACATTTGGTATATCACGATGTAATTTTTTAATATTGAAGCATTTAAAGACATTTACATGATAGTTTTAATTGAAACTTAATTGTTTATTATGTACAAAATTAAGTATAGCTCCAATTTCAGTTAGTAATGACATGCATTCATGCTGAAAACGGCTTGCTCTTTACAAGTATAAGGGAAAGTATATTCAGAAATTTTAGAACTTTAATATTATTCAATCTATTTAGTCTGAGAGAAACAACAAAAGGACAAATGTGGAAAGAAATTAATGCATCATAGCTGAATCTGTTGCTCCTTAACGTCAAAAGAGTTTTGCAGGCTTTCTCTCCTATCAATTGAGTGCATCTGTTACAGGCATAAAAGAAACTGTGGAAGTATTTCAACACACATTTGCTTGTTGAATCTTACTCTATTAAATGTTTTTCTGAATATTTCTTCCCAAACGAAAGCCTCTTTAAAGGCAAGTTCTAATGTATTCTCCATGGTAGAGTCATGCATATTAAGTGTTAATCACAACCAACAAAATGTGTACAAAGACTTATTTCCAAAATTAAAGTATATTTTGTCTTTGCAACAAATTATCCAAAATGCTTCTTGATTTGAATAATCTAAGTTACAGCACAGAACATCAAAGAACACATGCTGAAGTCATTCTCAATAATATTTTGTATAAAGAAGTATTTATTCTTAATAAGAACTCACATAGCCATCTGAAATAAAAACACAGCTAATAGGCCTCAACTTTTCTTTAAATGTCACCGATGTGGTGTTGTTTATGAAATATATACCTTTCTTGAGAAAAAGCTTCTATTCACACTTTCTGGTCTAGTTCAGTCAATTAGCAAGAGTTACATTGTTCTAGAGTAGATGGTGCAGTTATTTGATAGGACAGTCTTACTATTCATTATATTGAATTACTAATTGATATGAAAATTGAACATTCCATTATGACTTGTGATTGCAGCTGTGTCTCCTCTACTGATTTTTCTTACTACTCTAGTCTCATTTAACCTTTGCGCTGGAGTCTTAACATGATACACTGACTCTGTATTATATCGGGATCTGATAATTACACTTTCATTCTATTTTGACATTAAATATAGGGCAGAAGTTTAAGGTCCCTTTGTTTTTGAAAGGAGCTAAAATTATTTTTAATCTCTAATTTGCATAATTAGTGAAATTTTCTGCATTAGTGGTGATTGTCTCAATTTTGTTTTTTAGAAAAAAATAAAATATTTTCAGGATTTGTAATAATAAGCTTTTTGTCTTCAGTTTTACAAAAATGTAGAACACTAATATTCATTAATTTTTGATTTATGTCCTAGTATAATTTGTTAATAGATACTTTGGATCAAAACTTTTAATTCAAAATAGAAATGAACATGTCTTTAATTAGCTAAGATTTATGTTTTTCAAAATCGACCAAAAATTAAGCATAGTTTATATAATACTATTTTCCTCTAATTTTTAACTTTTTTGTTCATTTTGAAGATGAGACATTTTTCTCTTTCCACTAAGGTATAAAAACAGACATCAACAGTTTGGGAATAAGTCTTCAACCCCACTGTGAAAATCTTCATAAAGACATCCTGCCTTCACTAGCAAATTGAATCATACTGTGGTGCCGATGAGAAGCAGCATTTCCATCAATTAGATGGATTTACTCTTTAAAGATAAGCTCAGTTTGATCATCATTAACAGTGCCTTAAATTAAAACAAAAAGCACACCTTTTTCTCTCAAAAAAATCCAACACAGATTTTTAACAGAATGTATAAATCATAATTTGCTCCGGATGTCATGTATAGATAATCCATTTATCTTCATAGATAATACACAAAGCCCCTTGATAACATGAATAGCCATCTCCCTTCAAAATATTTGTAAAAACTGGAAGTCTTTGTTTGAAATAAACACTTTAAACTTTTTGACTTACTGGAGATAATAAATAAGTACAAAATATGTTTAGAAGGAGTGCTATTATCACATCACTTAAAAACAAAATAAAAACAAATAACATGTTAATAGAAAGGCCAGAGAATATAGGTATGAGTTTGATGAGTTTTATTGTTTAAGAAATGACATTCTCATTTTTCTTACTTTGGGAACCATTTCATGGACATCACTAGTACTTAGAAGAACTTTTTAATATATAGGTTCTCTTCTGCAGTTTCTGCTTTGGTGACACTAAATAAAATCTTTAATCTTTTCTGAAGAAAGAAGAAAATCACCCAGAGACTATTATATTCCCAGCAAGATAAGGGCCTAAGCTAGGTGAAACTGACAATCTATGCGGTGATACTGTGCAGGAAAACTAAAAGTTGGCTGGGGAGGAATGTTTGAATTTTAAGTGCCTAACATCCATATTAAATCTCTGGGTGTATGTACATTTGTATCTGTGAGAACATGAAAAAGTGTATGTATCCCACATCTGGGATTCTATCCACAAGCATTCTTATTTTAAATGTACATAATAAATTAATTTTTGCAAGCCCACCGAAGATTAGAACACTGCTATGTGCCAAATCAAATTAGAGTTCACGTTTTCCAAAGGCCTTCTTCCATCATTTTTACCAAAGTGCATTTTCTCTCTACAGCATGTAATGCATACAAAATGGTATCAGACTTACTTCTGAATACATTAGCTTAATGTACAACTATCCATTGCCATCCAGGAAAAATGACCTTTACAAGGAAACTAGCCCTCTGCCAGCCCAGGGAAAATACCACATGCAGTCTATGTAGCCTACTGTAATACTGCTAACTCAGGTGCACCTGAGAGTTATCAGGACAACATCTCTTACCTTACTCCCCACAAACCTTGGAGAACTACAGAAAATATTGTTATGTTAACCAGTAGAAATAGCTATGAAAGTAAATGAAGATTACCTAGAGTCTCAAATTTCTTATAGAAGTATAAATATTTTGAGACTATTAGTAGCACAGTACCAGGAACACAAGAGTTATTTTAAATTAAGTTTTGCATCCATATTGAAAGAAAGAATAAAGAAGTTTTTTTTTTTTTTGAGTTAAAAATGCCAAGAAAGGTCAGACATTGTTGTCTGGAAGGTCACTGACCTAGTTCATATTTGTGGGGCTGGGTTTCAGTTCCTAGTACTCAAGTATGTAGCTAGAGAAGTAGAAAGATCAATAGATAGATAATCACATGAAAATACAAGCATTTTATAAAATTAATCACTTTGATAAACATTATTTTGTCACAGATTTAAAGTGTAAAATGTATTAATTATAAGGAATAACTTACAATCTGATAAATTAAAAATTTGAAAACTATTAATTCAAGTGTTTATTATTAATTATAATTTAACAATCCAATAAACACCATCACACCAATACTATCAATTTTTATTTTTCAGGTAATTTCTCACTTTCTCATTGCTCTATTCTGTGAAAGAAATGCTCAGAACTTATTTGCATCTTCCCAGTATCCTAAAGTATTGCCCTATACAAAGTAATCAATCAACAAACACATATCACATATTTACAATTGCTACCATTTTGAATAATTCTGTGATGGAGAGGACTTTTATTTTTATCAAACCATAACAAGCCATTGTCTTAAAGATGACTATGATCAATGTTGAAAGAATCAAAATTTTGAATACCAGAACTCAAGATTTCATGGCTATATGTTAATCTTACCATCAGAAAAAAAATGATGATTTACAAAGATAATCTTGCAGTGTTTATGAATCAAAGATAAATAAGAGCTTCCATTATCATTTACATTTTTCTTTCAGACACTAATGTTTAAAAAATGATGAAATCTCTTCCACAACTTTGTCAGAGGCCTTCTCTCCTTTGACATTTTACTGTGAAAGCTAAAGCTAAGCTAATAGCACAGAAACTTTTTCTTTTATTCTTTCTTTCTTTCTTTTATTGAAATCTTTATTGGTACATTACATATATGCATGATGATTGCACTTTATAATGGGGATTATAAGACACAACTTAATTCTCATTTTTCCCATAGCCCTGCCCACCCTACCACCCTCCTATATACATAAAATTTATTTCCTTTCTTTTTTGTTATAATCTCATTATTTTTCCCCCTTCACCCGCTTTACTTTGAGCATTTTCTATTTCACAATATATAGCATACAATTCTAGGATGCATTTACATTTTTATTTTCTCATACCAGAGAAAAGATGTGATATGTACCTATTTGTGACCTATTTATTTCACTTCTGAGGATATCCTCAAGGTATGTCCATTTAAGTATAAATGATTCAAGCATATCATTTTTTATGGCGGAGTCATCCTCCATCCTGTAGAAGAACCACAGCTTTTTTATCCAGTCTGCAGTTGATGGACACTTGAATTGTTCCCAAGATATAACAATCACAAACTGAGCTGCAATAAACATGGGTGAACATATGTCACTGTGATATGAGTCAGCTCAGTCTTGAACTCACAGAAATCCTCCGATCTCTGCCTCTTGAGTGCCAGGATGACAAGTGTGAACCATCACATCCTGCACTGTGGTATGTTGTACTGATTTCTGGTGGTACTGATTTGCGGTTCAACAATATTCTTTAATTCAGAAAATTATATGAATTTTACATTACAGGTAGCCTTTTTATCAGAGGAATAATGGAATAGAGGTAATGTTCTCAAGTAATCAACAGAGGTAACAAAAAGGAAAAAGAAAAATTATTATGAAAATATATAGCTATCTTTTGGTACTCTCTTCTGAAGAGCTTCTTTTAAGGATATGGAAAACTGACAGTGGAAATTTCTTTTCTCCCTGTTTATGATCCCATTCTACTCTAATAGTAGGTATATGTGTATAGTATATACATATATTTGAAAATAATGTTGAAAAGTTATCTGTGGTAATTCTAATATATATTATTTCTCATGATGTAACACGTTTCCCAAATTAGTTCCATAATTTATTATAGTGAATGTATTACAAGTGTCATTTGGTTCTAAGGAAAATGAAATTTTAGCAGGTACATTTTAAGTCCAAAAATTTATGATTTGAAATGTCAGTTATAAAGGTAAAGTGCATTAATTATTAAATTTAAATAAAAATTGCTGTGTTAAATTTACACTGATTAAAAACTGAGAGTTTAACTAATTTAGACTACAATAAAAATAGTAATTTGCAACATTAAAACAATGGATGTTATATGGACATTAATTTTTCTGTAATTCCTCCAAAATTTAAAAAAAAAATTCTTTTTAATCCATCATCTTAAAAACATAAAGTTACTGAGATTTGCCTGCCAGATATTAATACTGAACCCAAGGTCTTTGCAAGAAATGAGTCATAGATGAAAACTTAGACACTCTTTTTAAAGTACAATAATTTTTATTATCCTACACAACTACCTTGACAGAAATGTAAAAGACGAAATGACTCTGACTTCCAAAATCAATGAGCCACTCGGACTACTGGAGACAGCTTGAATATGTGGGAAGTTTAGGAATTGTGATTAAAATGAAGAAACACATCCAGTAACTAAGATTACTACAGCCTTTTCAGAAACAACCTTTTCAGCATACTTATTAGAAATAATGGTTCTTAAAAGTATATTTTTATGAAAAAGTGGCCATTTTATTTTCTTTAAATTATTTTTGAATCTAAACAAATATTATTGATTTTTTGAGGAATCTCAAGACTATATACTCAGTAGAGAAATATAAGTAGAGTGTTCCATGGCAATATTTTAAACTTAAATTAGTTCAGAAGTAACTGAGAATTCCAATAAAAATATGCAAGGTTGTGAATTATTAAGACTAGTTAGAGAAAGTTCCATTGTTAAAATCCGATCATTAAGCATTCTACTACCAAGTAATTACACTGAAAAGATGAAAATAATGTGAAAATAGTTATAATATATTAGAGGTCACTTCAGCACATGTGACATGTGGCATGACCCATCCCGGGAATACCTGGACTCAAGTCAGAGGTGGTTTATGGAGACATGCAGGTTCTGATGTCCTCTATGTTCTTTTCTACTGATTGTGATGTGCTGCCCTACATATTCTGCTAACTTGTCCACTTCTTCTGTGGGTGTTGACAAAATGTTCTTTGTACTCTGTTTAAGATGTTTACTTGTACTTAGATAATCTTCCCTTTTCCTTTCCCAAGGCCAGCTATTATGACCACCACTTCCGCCTGTGCAGTAGATAGGCCTGTGGAATCCTAATAAACTTTGCTATCAGCCACCAGCTGTTAGAACTGCCAGTTATGTGACTGATAGTTACCACCCTCCAACTTGTAGGCTAATCACTGGCTGTTTAACCATCAGGTAACAGTCAGCTAGCAGGTATCAGCGGATAGAACTATGGTCTATCCACAGTCACGCTCCCAGTCTCCTTCTCCATTGAGGGAAGAACTCATCAATAGTAGAAAGCATAATACCAACACACTCGGAACAGGTAAATGGCACATTAAGTAACCAATGTATTTATTTAAACATAAATGAATGTTTTTTAAAAGTTTAACAATCATATACTCTATATTTAAAGTTTTATGAAACTAAAAGTTACAGTTACTAGTCAATATTCTAATGATGAAAATTAAATGATCCAATGAAAAATTGTTCCACATGTACTCGATAAATGTGTGCAATAAACATTAGCTATTGTCAATATTCATTTTTCTTAGGGGTTCTATTTTTACTTTTGATTTCTTTTCAACTTGTTGTCTCAAATATTTGTAGTGCAGTAGGAAAATTTATAGTACAAGTATTCATTGTTTCATAAGAATAAAAAAAAGTTAAAACTGTCTTGATTAACTTTGCCAAACTATTATCTGCATTTTACCCGTTCTCCACTACTTCAGCCTGCCTCACTAAGAAGGGGATCCCTATGCCCTGGCTAGTCTCACCATAAAATGGTATTTTCAAATCTAATTCTTCACCTTTTTATCAGTTTATCCTGTGTTACTTTTCTTCTTCTTCTTCTTCTTCTTCTTCTTTTTTTTTTTTTTTAAGGTTTTTTTTTTAGGTATTTTTTGAGACAGGGTCTCGCTTTGTAGTTCAGGCTGGCCCTGAGCTCAGGCTCAAACTCACATCACAGCAATCTTCCTGCCTCTGTCTCCCAAGTGATGGAATTACAGGCGTGAGCCACCACGCCCGGCACTGTGGTATGTGGTACTGATTGCTGCTGGGGTGAGTCTCCACACCCAGTATTGTTATGTGGTTTCCGGGGATTGAACCCAGGCCCTTGCTCTTCCAAGACAGGCGCGGGAACCACTGAGCTATATCCCTGGCCCAGTGTTACTTTTCTTAAACTTCTCTTAATATTCATTTTTCTCTATTTACCTTGTGTTCATAGATTATTTTAAATTAAAATGTGCATGTAAAATTTATAATTCTATTCATATAATATTTAGGGAGAGGACTATGAAAATTATGTTTTCCTTAGATATTAAATGAATTTATCAGAATTATGTTTAAAAACTGTAAAGAGATATGTGCAAGAAGGAATGATGCAGTAAATATTTGTTATTAAGTCATTTAAGTGAGAGTTGAAAGATTCAAGAAATATGTACCAGGTGAAGTTCAAAAAACAAATGACAGTAAATACAGGATAGAGAGTTTTATTGAAAGAACTTTAAGGAAGAAGACTGAAACAAGACACAAAAATAAATAAATAATGTAGACATGAAATCCTTATAGATCCATCCAAAATGGAGTAGGACAGCTTTGAAGATTATGTATTGTAGGTGGTAGCAAAGCTAGAGGGTAAATATCTATAAATTAAATAATGGACTTTTTACACGAATAAAATATAAATTCACTATATTTGTAGTAATATTTTAATAGAATGGATCAGCTGATTTAGAGTGTTTTCCTAATATTTTAAGTCTAGAATAATGGCTACATATGAAAATATTTTGTAGGAAAGAACAGTGTTTAATAGTAAATTTAAAATTTTCTTCACACTTCTAAAAAGCTGTTATATAAAAGAGATATTAGAGATATTTCTAAACTAAAAAGGGAAAACATTAAGTAGGACTCAGATCATGTCTGTATTATTTTTTTTATTTTTATTTATTTATTTTTTAAGATTTGCTTTTTAACAGGGATGTCCTTGTAAAACTAGGCTTCCTCAGAAAACAATGCATTTTCCCAATAGGGGGTGCTTGCTATGAGATAGTTCTGAGGCACTTGCATGATTTAATCCTGTAAGCATTTACATCAGATAGTTGTCTCCATTTTGTGCACTTTATGAAACATATGAGGTTTGGAAACTGAACTGTACCAGCACTATGAAGACATAGGTTTAGGATTTAAACCAGGCTCCTCGGTCAATGTCTGGTCGCACCTGCTCTACCTCACCGAAATCGTGGGAAGAATATCCAGAATGAATCAATGCAGGTCCACTCCAAGCACTGAATGGATTGCTGAACTGAAAGTCTCAGAGTGTGGGTGATAATATAAAATACAGAGATAAACAGAAAAACAGCTTCTGCAACTACAGAATCCTGAGGCTTTGAAAGTGACTTGAACTGACCTTAAAAACACAACCGCGAATTTGGAGTTTACTCTGTGACATTAGGAAACTTATATAACTTTTTTTTCACATGGAAAAAAAAATAAAAATAAAATTGTCTCTGGCAAAATTAAATAACTAAGCTTGCTTTTAATGTATTATTCATTTCGGTTTTTTTTCCCAGATTGATCATTCAAAGAAAAGAATTCTTTCAATTGTCTTATTCATTTGTCCACTTAATATTCAATAAGTATGATAATCTACCAGATATTACTTTTCTATTCATTCGGAAAAACAATAATGGTGAGAGATCTGTTCCCTGTTCTCCAACACGTAAAGTTTATAGATAGCTTCAGTGTTACTATGTAGAAAATTCCTTTTTTATAAAATGCAATCCGATCATTTCAAACACCCCCCTCTCCAATCTTTTCCCACAGATCTACAACTGCAGAAACTTCACACTCTTCACAAGTTCTTTACACCCTTTCTAGAGTATTTACTAACTCATTCCAAAGTGTATTTTTTTATGTCCCCACACTGCTGCAGTGTCGCATTGATGACTCTTTTATTACCACGTGGCACAAGGAGACATTGATTCCACATTGTTAAAGATATATTTTCTTTGACATTATTTTGCAGTTTATTTCAAACATAGAGCTTTTTCTTATTCCACAGACCGCTGTATTATGTAATGCAACATAATCCTAAAATCATAAGACTAAAAAAATCTTTGAGATCTCATTTAAGATTTTGATTTTTTATCTCATTTGAGATCAATTATATAACCGCTATTTTTGTTTTGTTTTCTTTTTACTTACATTTTTCTCCAGAAAAAGATATATTAAAGTGAGAGCCATTCCTAGTTATAATGTATATTTTTAATTGAGAATGTGAACGAAAAGTAATATACAGCACCAAAGCCAAACAACAAGATAGCATGATAGGGCTGTGTGTAACAAAAATAAATCTGCTCTTACAATTTGCAAGGCAATTAAATCTCATAAGGAAAACCTGTGATTTCGATTGGTTATCACAGAAATTTAACTTGCCATAATATGTGAATATGTTTTATAGATATGGCTGAAAAGTATATTTAACCAAAATATAAATCAAAATTGAAGATGTAAGGAACCTAACTCTTCCATACAATATTTGAGAGGGAAATATATATATATATATATATCCTGTGAAATTCTCTCCCCTTATTTTGTTAAAAAAATCTAAAAAAAGCAAGAAGAAGTATATTTCAGCTTTTAAAAGTTAATATTTTTCAGCATCCTTCTCACTGATGAAGTTATATGAATGTTGCTTGATAGCATATGAGAATGCGTAGAGTTTGTTTGTGTTTGCTTGTTTGTTGCTGTTTTTACTTCTTTAACACAGAATCTATTTATAATCCAGCTGCTCTTGAACTCTCTGTGTACCTCAGGCTGACCTTGAGTTTGTGGCGGTTTTCCTATCTCACTCTCTAGAGTGTTTAAAATGTTTTTATTTACACTTTTCAGAAAACTAGTTTGATTTCTGTTGTGAGCCCTCCTTGAGGATGGAAACCCATTGTGGCCTATAGAACTGCCAGCTCTGCCAGTGTGGGCAATATGAACAGACAAGAATGAGACTACTTTAATAGATGTACTAATAAAAGCTGCATTTTAATCTTGAGCACTGATTTTACTATAGATTATGGAAGATGTTTAATTTCCATGGTTTTTGAGTCACTGAGATTTTGATTCTCTATATTATATCCCCATAATAGATACAATAAATTTTACAGAATAAGAAATAACATTCAAATATAATTAATGTCAGTAATCAATATTGTAAAAAATTTTGATAAACAAACATGCTTACTATAAATAATTGCTTGAAGGATGTATTATTTACTCTTTAGCAATTTAATAAAATATACTAAATCTTTATTTGTAGTTTAACTGTGGGGAATGCTGTTTGAGAATGCAAAGTAAAATTGTATTAAATGCTTATTTTGCATAGTACAGTAGATGATTTTGAATTTTGAAATCACATAAAGTTAAAGCTATCATCTCTAATTCTGGAAAACTAGGAACTTTCAGCACTATTGCCAGGTGCATGCGACTACTCTGTGAATAACTCTCTTCCAGATGACTGAGTCATTTGAGCTAAGTTTTCTCTACCTAATGCAGCTATTGGACACAAATGAACACAAGAGAGCTAGCTAGACCTTTTCCAAGCCAGAGCAATTTGATGGCTGTCTCAAGACAGTACTGTTTTGAGTCTCAAGAGCACTGTTTTGAGTTTAAAACTAAACCTTAGGATCATCAGTAGGGCAAGTATTAAGCAGGGTGGTTCTGGCATGCATTGAGAATGCAAAATAATAAGTTAACTCTTACACATCAATTTCTAGTAAAATCAGAGAAAAGTTAGGGATAGGTTGCCTCCTGCAAAAGTCCTAAGAGATTAGCTGCTCTGTGTCCTATTTCTAGTCTGTGTTCCTGGCTCATGAACTATACTTTCTGCCTCACTGTTGTAATATATCCTGTGTACTTATAAACAGCTGGCAGATCAAGCAAATTCAGAAGAAAAGTGAACCAGTCTTGAATAAATAAATCCTTTAACTCCCTCTAAACTATATCCATACATGCATGAACAGTTTAGCTTGAACTCTTGTTGCTTTTATAAATGGCTTTACATTGTCTTCAGGCACATCTGCCTCAAAAAGTTAAGGTTTTTGTTCAATAAGTCACTCAATATTAACTTTTCTGTCCAAAGAGGAAATAATGAAAACTAAAAAATTTTTAATTTTACTCATAATTATAATTTGGCATGATTTCTATTAGAATAGAAATTTTATTTTTTGTACATCCATGATTATTACACAAAAGGTTACAGAATTTCAGATGAACAATTCAGTTGAAGCATATTTTAAAACTTCTGTTGAAGAAAAATTAAATTTTAATTGAGTCTTCATACAATAGATTAATAAGTAAGTAAGTTGTAGATAGTTTGATTTGTTTCAGAGAGAATTTTTTATAACAAAATGGTAAATAAAGGAAGAAATGAATTTGTAATATGTATTCAAAAACCCAAAGCAGCACAATGTATTATAAACAGAAAATTTTTTTTAAAAATGAAAAAAAAAAACATTTAGTGATTCTAGGTCCCAGTAAACCAAAATAGTATTTTACATCTCTCTTTTATTTTTTTAACAAGGACTCTTTAATGACATAGAAGATAGGTCACGGTTTGTATTTCCAATTGATCTGTTGTTATAAGGAAGATGAATATTAAGGGAAGCATAGAAGCAGTAAAATCATTTAAGATATTACCAAGAGATTTAATTGTGATTTCATGATGGGTTGAATTAGGGAGGTAGCAAAAGAGACGCAAACAATAAAATGTGTTCAGAACGTGCTTTGGAGTGAGAGCCTTGCAGAATGGTGTAGTAGGTTAGAACAGTGGCAGGTTATTAAAAGAACTCTTTTAATAAGGCTCACTACTAGAGTTTGGCTGAGCATATAGCTCTACACAGCAGACATCAGTAGCCTTGATGGGAAAGCATGGAGTAAGGCTCCATCTAAACGAACATATATTAGTTGCAAGCTAAAAGAAGTTAGGACTGGTCAGCAAAGACAACTAAGAAAAAATTCATACATTTACTGTTGCATAAAGAGATAACATGGAATTTAGATAATTCCAAATAAAATAAAAATAAATGCTTAAAACCAGAAAAGTCAGTTGATCATGTAAAGAAAGAACAGAAATCATGAACAGAGCTAATTCTGTAGATACTGTCAGCTAATGGGGATGTTGAAGTGCAATATTGAAATTTCTGGTTAATCTTGAATATGATTTTTGTATATCACTTCTGTGCCAGCCCTGTCAATGTGAACATCAGCAAAATGAAAGGAAGGGAGCCACTTGAGATGTGATGATTATGGGACTATGAACGTGGCATATCACAGAGGTATAACTGGGTAGGAATAAAGTAGACCTTGGGAGATAAGTGAAAGAAAAATAAACTGTGAAACATGAAAGCAATTGATGTTTATAATGAGTAGAAATAACAAGATGTTGTTTTGTGATTTCAGTAATAATTAGACAAAAGACTGTTCCATGTATTGCCCTTTACAACTTTGACACTTTTTATTTTTGGTCAGGTTTATTGGAATAAAAATGTATAATACAATATACACATATGTGGTGAGATACAATACTTTTCTCAAACACATATAACTGCAGCAATGCCACAGCCAAGATGCAGAGTAGTGCTCACTTAATAACTTTTAGAGGAGCTTTACTTATCCTCAGCTATAAGGAGACATTTATTGGCTTTCTGCCTCTATCATGTTCTAATTTCCAAAACATTTTATGAATGGAATTACTAGGCATAATGATCTTGAGATTATTCCATGTCATTACCTTTTAAAAATACCAACTCGCATTGCTTTGTATTATACAAAGGCAGTTTACTAACATTTTGAGGAACATTGCATTTATCTAGTTTGGCTGAGTGTGTTAGCCACAATCACAAGTTACTATGTAGTTCATGCTTCTCTTTTCCTTGGAAAATGTAAGAATAAAGTGCCTGTTTCACAAATTAAATGCATGCTTAGGTACACTAGAAACAGCAAATAGTCTCACACAGGGGTTGTAGTATTTCAAATTTTCATGTGTAAGGACTGCATAAGACCATTAAATATTAATAACTTCATTTGTGTTTGACAGTCATTTTTATAATCTTTACAGTTAATGTTATCACTATTGTTTTAATTGCATACATTTAAAAACAATCTTGTTTTATTATGAATGTGTTTGAAACTTATCACGAGAACATTTATTTGTCTTATTTTTTTAAGTTCTACATAGAAGTTACATATGCCAACACATGATGCTTCAATGCATATATACATGATGCACAGTTTAAATCATGGTGAATTATCTGTCACATCAAATATCTACCTTGTGTGTAAATGGGTACATGTTGTTGTAGAGAAGGAGCACAAACATTGTGCAAAGTTATCAGGCATTCTTCCACTTATCTACATCCCTGATTTTGACATTTAGCGCTTCCTTGTGTTGAAAATAGTCAACACACTACTCCTTTTTCACAGAGTTTTGCAATATACAGTGTGGGAATTTTCCATGGTTACTCTACAGGAAAATACTACATCGGAAATTTTTGTTTGTATATAACTACTTCCATATGCATCAATCAATTTATTTCTCCCTACCATCCTATCTCCCTACCTCCTGCTATCCCTACATTCTGATTACTATCATTCTCTTCTCTATTTCTATTAGATCATTTTTTAAATTACACATGAATGAGATCACATGGTATGTGACCTTTTATGACTAATTTATTTTATTTAACATAATTAACCAGGTCTATCCACATTGTCACTAATATCAGGATTTGATTTTCTTTTATGACAATAAACACCCTACCGTGTACATTTTCCATATATTTATATTTTTTCCACTTCAGTAATTAATATGGCTTAGCATATTATCATGCCCTTGTTTGTCTGCATGAAACTTTGTTTTGTTAAATATGTGTGCATGTGCGTGTGTGTGTGTGTGTGTGTGTGTGTGTGTTTGTGTGTGTCTGTGTGTTAGAATTGTATTCATTATTGTCCAATTAGAGTTCTTTAGAGATTCTGGATAATAATTCTTTAGCATATATATATGCAAATATATATACACATATGTATATATGTATATATTTGCAAATATTGTTCATTGTAATATTCTTACTTATATTTTAAAAGTAGAAGTTTTAATTGCTAATAACAATCAATTTTTTAAAGTTTTTAATTTAGTATCCAATATACGTAATTATCTTCAACCTGATAAAGTAAAATTACAAGTAGCATAATGCAGAAAGCATTATAATAAAAGTGTATAACTAAATAAACAAAAACCACTATCCCTAAAATAGAAACAAGAAAGTGATATCTACTGTCAATATATCTTTCAATGTAATTTATGTTTTAATCAACAAAATACTCCAGGAACAATAAATGATTTATTACAAATTAGGGAGGGAAATATATATGTGTGTCTTCTTGTAGAAACATCGTTGTCTACAGTCAACATTCCAAATAGTCAATGTAAAAGGCTAAATCTAATAAGTTTGTTTTTCAAATTTGAATATCTAAAATATATTTTGTTTCCATAGACTAACAACAGAAATTGGAAATAGAAAATTCTTAAAGTTACCATTTGCAATAATGTCAAAAACATCAATATTGATAAATAATTCTAGAGCAAAATGTAGAGATTCTATATACTTAAAACTGCAAAACATTGGTTTATTAAGCAAAGTAAAATCTGAATAAAATGAAACATACATTGTGTTCTCTACAGAAAACTTATTAATGGCTTGGTGCAAATTGCTCCCAAATAAGTCTTAACTGAATGGTCAAAAGAAAGAATTGTAATTTTAAAGAATTGATTACAAATGTAAGAGAAAAAAAATCTGGAAAGCTAAAAATAGTCAAATAGTCATGACAAAGTTATAGTTCAACTCTTTTCTTTCTCTTCTTTATTTACCCAAACTCCCTTTCCATTTGAATATTTCACAATACATATCTTACATTTTAGAACTCATTTATATCTCATACAAGAGAAAAGTTACAATATTTACACTCTATAACTTATTTATTTCACTTATGGGTATGTCCTCAAGGTACATTCATTTGAACATAAATATCTCAATTTTATCATTCTTTATGGCTGAGTAGTACTTCATTTATAGAAAAACCACATCTTCTTTGAACAAATGTAAAAAGTAGTACTGTAAAGTTGGGA
Organism: Petromus typicus; assembly: GCA_004026965.1. Classification (NCBI taxonomy): domain Eukaryota; kingdom Metazoa; phylum Chordata; class Mammalia; order Rodentia; family Petromuridae; genus Petromus; species Petromus typicus. Next base: position 23,460 of record PVIR01020164.1, read on the forward strand.
TACTCATTTCAACTCCTAGTCATTCTTGTCAAAAGAAATGTCTCAAATTAAAAAAATACTTATATAATTTTTTTCTTAAAAATATTGGTACAATTAAATATACAATTTAAAATTCTAATGCTTCTCTGAAAAATATGAGAATATCTCAGTGACTTAATAATGGGCTGTCTCTCTTAATTTCTGAAACTATTTTAGTCCAAGTCAGAACTCTGAGCACTACTTTGCCTCCTCAGTTACTAGGAGGCAGTTTTTAGTCTTTTAGCCTGAGGAGTCATCCATTCTTCCAGAGTGCAAGGCTCCCAATTAAAAAGATTATCAGGCGTTACAGAAGAATTTCATTATATGTAACAATAGATGTTCAAGCGAGTATAAGAAAGCACATTTCTATCTATTTAAAATCTTCTATAAATAATCTCTCCAGTCATTCCCCAAGTATATTTGGAAGCATATTGTATCACAGTAAGTTCAACACAGTTAGTTTAGTTCTTCATGCAGGAACAGATGGCTCTCACCCAATGTTTATTTTGGAGGCTCCATACAATATGGAATGTACTATAATATTTAAAATTTTATTTTGTCTTTTCAAACATTATCTTTCTGTCCTTTTGGCAGACATTGCTGAATGAATTTGTATATGTTCAATACCCAAATGACACTACTATGTCAGCTGATATTACATCCCACTTGCTTTGAATCAACTGTTCTAAATTTTAAAAGTAAATTTCCACAACTCCTGTATTCTCACATATTGTTTCTCTTGTCATTATGTATAGCACTACCATTGGAATCTGTATTTATAGAGCAAAATATTTCAGTTCATCTGAAGGGATAAATGTGTATTCTGTTCAAACATAGTTGGAAGAAAAAAATTGTGTTGAGTATTTTTCTTGGAAATTCATATTGCTATATTGTCATATTTAAAGTTCTAAGACATCCTTCATAATAAATAAATGCTATAATTTTGTATGATGCAATACTTCAAAACTCATTTGACATCTGGGAATAGAAAGTAAGATTGTAATAAATAAATGACTTGATTTCAACTATACTTCAAACATTCCAGTCATTGAAGTAATACGCAACTGGAACAAAGATAAACATGAAGGTCAATTAAACCATGAAGAGACTAGAAAGTTATAAACACTAACAAAATTTTTAAGATATTCAGTAGAGAAAATGAAGGGTTTTTTTGTTTTGTTCTTTTTTTAACTGATTCTGAACAGAATTTTAAAAGAATCTTAAACCTTTACTCACATTGGGCAAAAAATTACCTTGAACTAGATCAAACTGAGGACCACAACACCTAAAAGAACACAAATTAGTACTTTGGTGGAACTAAAGAGGTACAGACTCTAAAAGGGCATAAGGTAACTTTTTGAAAGAAATATAGGATATGATTACATAGTGGTTTTCATATAGTAGGCAACTGTCCAGAAGTATTCATCTCAGTGAATTCATGGTGTGTATGTGTGTGTGTGTGTGTGTGTGTGTGTTTGTGTGTGTGTGTGTCTAAGTGTAATTACAAGAAACCACTAAAATAAATACAAAAACGTTTCAATGTAAGATATTTTCATTCAAACATATGCATGTATCTAATAGAAAATGAACTAAATATATAAGCTGAAAAGCCATTCTGTTAGTGATCCATATGTGCCCAGAAATAAGATCCTCATCCTTAGCACTGGACTTGTATATTATAATAATATGTGAAAAATGATCCCCAGTGTCACCATCCACTTGGTTTTTCCACATTCTAACTTACATACTTGAACAAAAACATTATTTAGTAGCTCTGAATTACTATGTACTAGTTATTCTTTCAGTTGTTTTAGCAAGTTTGCTCTATGATTTATATAACTTATCAAACTCATACTGCTGTAAAATAGCATATGTTCTTGTAGTTTTTGGCATCTACTGGTAATCTCCCCATTAGTTGGTCTAAGGAAATCCTTTGGCCAAATCCACAGCACTTCCTAAGTCCCTCTTGTCTGCCTGGTATTGCTCCCTGTCAGCACACTTTGACCCGAAAGCTTAGTGGAATCTCACCAGAGTCAAACGTCACTCCTGTTCAGCTTTTCAATCATGCTCTCACTAACCCCAGCCAATATGACCTGATTTCTTCTTTACAGCATTATAGAATTTTGAGCCATGATTTTTCCACTTCAAGTACTATTGAGTGTTAGATAAAGTTTTCAAGGGTTCACAAACAATTTTATTTAGCTTATGAAAGTTCAAGAGTCTTGAGGTGATTTTTCACTGTACTGAATCTATTCACAGTCACATCTTAAGAATGAGCTGTAAAACAGTAGAATCCCCTTTAAAAAAAATCAGAACAAGAAAAAATAAAGGCATAGTTTTAAGTCTGAGAGATTGTCTACTATATGAAGACTTCATTTCCAGTGCTTTCAGGCTACAGCTGTCTATTTTGAAATAAATCTTATACTTCTATCAGTAATGGGATATCTATGTCATGCAAAGTAACTTTGAAAATAATTCATTCACATTCTGTTAAAAGAATGAGAAAAAAAGAATATTTGCAAAATGTCTCCATAGTAACTAATGTACTTGCACAGAAATGCTATATTCACTGTTTCTCAATGAAATGTGTCTGATTTATATTATATTCATTGTATCCAACAGAAATAAGAAATGTAAATCATGAGAAATATCTCAAAATTTGGATTGTATTCAAAGCAAGTTTTCATGAATATTTTTCAATGGTTTGCCATACTTGCTATCACTCAACATGATGTTAGAGTCTGCAATTCAAAAACATTGGTTAAAGTCTATTGGTGAACTTCAAACTTATGTGTGAATTCATATTTGAATATTTTATTTAAAGAGTTATTCACATCCCTACACTGTTATAATCAGAAAAAATAATTACTCTTTGCATAAAGTGTAATGCATATATTCTTAACATGAGATCTAAATTAATCACTTACAAGATGCCTGAATAAGACTGGGATATTTGGTTCCTTATTATTTTTAAACCTCAACTCTAAGCCTACTGATGTTTTCTAACCAACTAAATAGACATTTACTGTATGATTTGCAAAGTACATTTATAGGTGTGGGTAATCTTTTTCCGAACAGTAACAAATTCTCTTCCCACAAAATCTCTGCATAATATAAACCCTCTAATTCTTCCATCCTACTCTATATTAAAAATTCATGGAAATGAAAAATATTATCTTAGTCTTCCTTTAAAAATATAAAGACACACTATTCATTATCATGGAATTAAGATCATAATTTGGAAACATAGAGAACTTGTAGGCAGAAAAAGTGGTCTTTATATTTAAAAATTTTAGGTCAAACTATGTTAGTTTTAGCCACAATGCTACAAAATCTAATGTGAGTGTAATTAATATATACTACAAATGCAGATATATGAATATTTAATGTTAAACAGGTGTATGAAATAATATTCACATAGTTAAGTGAATTACTCAAACAGACACTACTAGTAATTTCACACCTTAGTAATTATCTATTTATTCTTTTAACCCAGTGGAAAGTTCTGTGTTTCTTAAAAGAAGAATCAGAACATGAATAATGCATACATGTGTGTGTCTATCTTTGCATCTATATTAATTTATGAGTTTGCAAATACTTGTTTAAAATACTGCTCTATTATACAAATATATGCATTTGTATGTATATATCTACACACATGGTCATATAGAGTAATATGTATTTGTCTTGTTTTATCTTCTAGTGCATGTATCACTTTATTAATTTATTTTGTATGTCTTATATTTTATATAATTTAGAATATAAGGAATATCCAAATATAATAGTATATAAGAAATAATAGTAGCATTTGTTAATTTTTGTCTTGTGAAAACTTCACTTTCGAATAACATGTTTGCATCTCAGACCTCTTTGTTTTGCAAAGAAAATGTACAATCTTTGGAAAAACCAAACACTGAATCATAGCAAGTGTCAAACTGAAAACCAGGGGATTAGAAAAAGTGGAGCCAAAAGAAAGGAAAAAAAAAAAAAGACAAGACACTTGAGACTTTAAGAAGCCTAACTCCCGGGGTACAGATGAAAACACAGTTGGGGTGCTGTAGTAAAAAAGATTAATTGACAATATTGTATTTTCTGAATGAATTGTTAGGATAAGTTATATAAAGAAGCCATTTTGGATATTGAGCTATGCCATGATTACACTTATACAGGGATATCCTATATTTAATAGTACTGGCTAGTCTGTGCTTAACAAACTAATAGTAAAATATATGGAATTGATCAATATAAAATTTTCTACTTTGATGAATGCATTAATATTAGTTAAGTTTTTATGAATTATGTGCTCATCCAGGTGTCTACATATGTTTCTGTATTTATAGTGAATGTGTATAAGTATAGATTACAGTATTAACCAGTTTTAAGCCAGGAATTTAGCTCAGTGAGGGAGAATCATGCCCACCAGCACACAGCACTGCATACCACAATACTGGGCATGGTGACTCTTGCCTGTAATCCCAATGCTTGGGAAGAAGAGTCAGGAGGATTGCTGTGAGTTCAAGGCTGAGCATAGGGCCATCTTTGACTACCAAGTGAGACCCTTGTCTCCAAATAAATAAGTAAGTAAATAAATAAATACCAGAATTGATTTACCAGTATTAAAGTAGATAGCTGAAAGACCTAGGAATCTGTGTTATTTTTATATGCAGTGATTTGCCAAAAATTACATTGTTTTAAAAACAAGATTCTTCTAAAAAGAAAGGAAAAAAATGTAAAAGTCCTAACACAGAATAATAAAATACAGACACACTTCAGAGAAGTTTGTTGACTATGGGCAACCTATTCACTTCCTATTTGGAAAGAAAGACCAAAACCAAAGAATAACCTGCTATTTTTTTACTGCAGTTTATGAGTGAGTGTGATGGCATGTGGTCCACACAAAGGAAGAAGACTGGAGATCCCAGACTCAGAAGGTCTGATTAAGCTAGCTAGAAAAAAAAAGTGCTTCACATTAATCATCCTTCAAAGCCATCACAGTCTGCGCAGATTAAACCTTCAAAAGTCCTAACATAATGGAGAAAGTTGCACAGGGACTTACAGTAGCCCCTCGCCTATGCTACATTTCCCCAACCTTTTAAGTAGATCGAATCCTACGTCTCCTCAGAAATCGCAGGTATGGATACCACACTCCCACTGTTGCGTGAGACCAATGAGCATATAAAAGCAAACCAAACCAAACCAAAACAAACCAAAACAAAACAAAACAAAAAAACAGTAAAACCGGCGTGAGCTCTGTGAATTCCTGGAGCCTAACCTCTCACTGCCAGGGACCCAGAAAGTGCCATCACAACAACAGAGGAGTGAAACAATGAGAATCAAGGTGTGTCATGTACAGGTACAAATCTCAACATTAAATATGATCATAATATTCTCATTTTTTAACCTTTTCCTCCCACTCTACAACTTCCCACTCCCTATATACATAAGCTTTGTTTCCTTTTTTATTATTACCACATTCTTCTTCTCCTCCTTGTTATTTGCCCCTATACCCTCTTTCCTTTTAAATATAAAAGGAAAAGTATAAATGCATAAATAATGTAAAAATGTATTAAGTATAAAATGTATAAACAAAATCAATTTAGAAAGGAAAACAGAAGTGTGGCAAATTCCCTAAAAGAATAGAAACAGAAAAAAAATGCAAACTTTTCTTTTTTTAATATAGAAATAATTCATGCTGTTATAGCTGCTTTCTTGTATACAAGAGGAATTTGAATCAAGGTTGTGAATTGTAAAGCAGAAAGATCAAAGGCTTTCTGATAAATGATAATGAATGAATTGACATAAAAATACCGAAGTACCTGTCTTCAGCACTATACTAGTTAACCGAATAATCCTTTTCTGTTTAAGCAACTCAAACCAGATCTGTGTTACTTACAGTTGAACATGATTTCTACTCTGGATGTTAAAATAAAATCAATGCTGTTAGCTTAGAATATTGACATATAAACAATAAGAGCCTTCAGTTTGTGACTGCTAAATCTCAGAAACAAACCAAATTTCCATTAACAGGAGACTGGATAGAGAAGATGTGGTTCTTTTACAGAATGGAGTATTACTTTACCATTAAAATGATAAGATTGAATCATTCATACTCAAATGGATGTCCCTTGAGGATGTCATCATAAGCAAAATAAATAGGTCACAGATGTGTAAATATCACATTTTTTCTCTCTTGTGAGAAAATGAAGCTGAAAACGAGTTGCAGTATATTTAGTTGATATTGTGAAAGAGAAAATATTTAAAAGGAAAGAGGGTGTAGGGGTAAATAAGAAGGAGGAGAAAAAGAATGTGATAGTAATAAAAAAGAAAACAAAGCTTATGTATATTGGGGGTGGGGAGTTGTAGAATGGGAGGAAAAGGTTAAAAAATGAGAAGCAATCAGAGCCTAGGGAGCTCAAAAAAACCCTCACATTTATTGAAACAATAGTTGGCAGTTGGCTAAATGAAAACTAAAAGAAGAACTCTAGAAAGCATTTATGCGAAATGAAGATCAAAATAACAACTAGAAAATGGGAAACAGGGAGATAGGTCTTTTTCAAATGGGAAGGGAATCAAGAGATGGAGATAGAAGGAGAAGGAGAAAGAGGAGGAAAAAGAATAAAGAGAAGTGAGCTGTGTCGTGTACATGTATTAACTCTAAATGAGAAATTTAACCATGTAATGCAAAAGTGTAAAAAATGAAAACTGGAAAAATAAGGAAATTTAAAAATTAAATAAATCAGACTTCATTATTAAATAAGAAACACAGGCAAGTGTTGGAATTCTTATTCCCTAGCTACAGTGTTGCAGGTGACAATTAGGCCTTTGTTTTCTATTATCTGTACATTCCAGGTAGAGTTTTTAATCCATTATTACTGTGAAGTATTTACATTTACGCCTTTTAAATTTATTGCTCTTCTAATCTTTTTAAAGTTATCATAGTGTGAATTATTAAAGCAGAATTTTATAGATTATAACAATTTTTTTATCAAAACCGTTTAACAACTATGTGTTTAATAAGATTATAAAAGTGCATCTGTTCAATAAAAATAATATTTACTTTGCCTTATTTACCTACTTTCTGTTTTCCATCATTTTTCTCTGCAGGAATTATTTGAAATGACCAAGTAGCACTTTCATCCATGCCTTTGATATTTTAATAGTGTATCTTAGTCTAAGTTTTTCTCATCTGTTTGTAAACACCTCTTCACAGATCCCATGACCTTGAAGATTATGAACAAAAATTGTGAGTGAATCCTAAGTAGACTTGTAAGACATCACTCACACAAATTAGTTTGAAAATTTAAATTATTTTTGAGAAGTTCAGTGATTAACAGATAAATGAGGACATGGATAAACGGAGTATTTTAGTCACCACAAACTAGTTTTCATTTTGTAATTGTTTCTGAATATATTAATAGCAGCTTATAATACAGAACTATTATATTGATAATAAA
>PVIR01020165.1:0-30974 GCA_004026965.1 Petromus typicus
TGAATTGGGTCATTAAATTTGGGTGGGCTGATTTTTTTGAGCTCTTTATATATTCTAGATAGTAGCCCTTTATCTGAGGAACAGCTGGTAAAGATTTTTTCCCACATTGTTGGTTGCCTTTTTGCACTGTTGGTGGTTTCCTTTGCTGTGCAGAAGCTTTTTAAAAGAATGAGGTCCCATTTGTTGATTTCCTCAGCCACTTCCTGTGCTATAGAAGTTTTGTTCATGAAGCCTTTCCCTAAGCCAATGTCTTCAAGAGTTTTACCTAACCCATCTTTTCTTACAAGGATTCAAAATCCTTTAGTATCAAATTAAATGCTTGAGTATCCATCATATATAATCATGGATGATACAGAATGTAGCATACAGAATACAATATTTATCTCATCTGTGAACAGTAATAAAGCCACATTTATTGTTATTGAAATATTTGGGAACTATGCTACCTAGAATGTATATAAGAACCTAATAAATAAAATTAATCTTAGGCTCCTTTTCACATAGAAAAGATTTTAGGGAAAGTAATAGTGTCTGTGATGCTCAAATCTGTCAAACAGCTAAACTTCTAATGTCACTTTTTTTGAGAAATATTCACTTTTTCCAAGTATATTTGATTTACTTTTAAAATATATTCAGGTAACTAATTTCCAGCCTAGACTTTGAGAAATTTATTTCAAACGTCAGCCAAATTGACTATTTTAATTATGAGAAACTCAGTAGTTTAATCAACCTGTTCTACAGCCCACTGCTCAAAGTCTTTGACAGCAGGAGTCTGAGAGAGTCTAGCCCAAAATGCAAATGGCACCATCTGCATTGCAGCATCCACTCCAGCAGCAGCACTATCAAATTAAAAGGAAAGTCTAAGATAAAAATGCAGAGACCCAGTCATGTGGAATCAGTTGGTGTCTGCTTAAACTCCAGCAAACAGAAGCACACAGCCAGTTGAGTCATGGCTCCCTAGTCCATCCCGGCCCAAAAGCTGTGTCCAATTTCCCTGACCAGAGGAATTAAGAGCCAAAATAGGAAGGAAACAGTAAGAAGACATTAGTTCCCTAAGTACATATATAAATAGGCTGCACTCTAGTGATCTTCAGTGTCTCGACTGTGTAAGGTCTGGCTACCAATCTGGAGTAAATCCAGACATTAGGATTAAAGACATAATACCTCAAAATAATTTCAGCTCTTCACAGAAAGGAAGAATGTAAAATATAGTACAAAACCACAACAGGGCACTGTGACACAGATGTACATTGTAGTTGGAAGCAACTAGAACTTTCATTATTTACAGTTTCACTGTCTATGGCTCTGATGTCTACTACAGGTAATTTTGCATTATTTCAATTTTTACATGACAAATACTGAACAGTGTCTAATTTTTATCCCAGGAATAGTCTCATCTCTCTGCATGTTACAAATAGGTTGATTCTGAGAGTTTAATTTTTACCTTGGCTCATCCAAATAATTGACCACTAGGAAAATTTAGGCATGCTTCAGTTATGTCCTTTTGGATGACACTCCTTCCTGTCAATTCTTCAATGGTTTTTTACCTCAGAGGTCACCGAAAGAAAAGTGATGTTTGTCAGCTCTGCCAGGCAACTATAGCCATTATTAAAACACTGTGCACAAGAGAGCAGCTTGGACTCTGCTCACATAACAGGGACATTTGTCACCATCTTGTCACATCCTATTTGGCTCAGAGGCTGCAGACAAATCCATAGAGCTGCAACTTTCTGCAGTGAGGTGACACTGAGACTCCGCACTGCTGCACAAAGATTGTAAAGTTGTACTGGGGCATAGGAATTTGACTTTAAAAAGTTAAGACAAATTTTATAAATAAAGCCTGTCACACTCTTTGAAGTCACTTGAATTTCAGTCATTGAATATTATTCAAACATTTATACTTGAATTTAACTGAGGAGTAAAAGTACTTATGTAAATAATGTCAAAATCTCAAAAGAATCAGAAGCAATTTAACACCAACATTTTCTTTATTGCCTATAAAAGCATAAGTCATAAAAATAAGAACAAATATAAAGTTAAATATTTACCTTTAGTTTGTATCTTCCTATCAAGTTTTTCCTGCTTCTCAGTCTTTTCTTTATGTATTTCTAAGAAAAAATAAAATGTACTATTTAAAAACTTTCTGAATAAGTATAAAGTTTAAAACATAACTATGACCCAAACTTTATAATTATATGAAGTATAAAATTTTATATCTAACAAGCATGTTGATGTAAAAAGGAGAGTCTTCATAATATAGTGCTACATAAAATCACTTATTTCTTGAAATAAAGGAAAAAAATTATAGACATCTGAAAATCAGAGTAAGTTGAAAAAGCTTAAAAATTTACATTGACAGAACCATGTTAACATTTTCTGTGTTAAAATTAATTCCCAAACTATAATTATGTTTTATTTTAATTACTCTCAAAACCAATTAAGACTCTTTAATAAGAATGCTATTTAGATTTATGAAGATTTAGTTTTTACACATTAAATTAAGAACTTGTGAAATGAACCACAACCACTATCTAGTAGGAAATATATCTCAGAAGTGTTGACTCAAAGTTGTGTTTACAATCAGCAGTTAGCATTGCATTTAACCACTAATTACTTCAAACAAATATGCCACATGGCATTAAATAAGTCAGTTGTACATTTTTCTAGATATCAGGTTTTAACAGATATATTCAATTTTCTGCCAGCTAGAGTACACATACATTACCAAATCTTGGAAAATGAGGTTAATTCTGAATTTACAGTTAATTTGTATAGAAATGAATTAGAAATTAAAGTTTACATATATGATGACTACCTCTGAAAAGTGACTTAATCTTAAACATCATGGTTTTTCTTATACAAATGCTAATGGGGTTTACTTATTTATTTATCAAACTTTATTCCACAGATGGTCTGAGATGATACTAATTACTTACTGTACACATTTAAAAATTTCCATTTGTAAATTTGCATTTGCATTTTTATAACTTTTCCAGAAGTCTACTAAATCAGGACCAATTACAGAAAAACCCTGAATATTTTCAAAAAAGGCATTTGCTGGCCTTTAATTCGCTACTGAGAAGGGAGCCAGCCCTGGGAAGATTTTCTTCCTCGAAATTTTGCCGTTAACCTGCCCTTTCTCCATTCACGTTGTCCTCCCCTCCTGCTCGTCCTTACCCACAGTAACATGGCCAGAAAAATCAGCAAGGTCAGGCGTTCCCACACTGCTCTGACTACGGGCTCTAAAGTCTTGGTTACGGTGCTGGAAGGGCCTGGAGACTTCTGTCATCCACTTTGCACACTCTTCATTTACCTTTTGTTCCTGCCCACAAATTCTGGAAAACAGAGTTCCTTACACTGGTGTGTCTGGCCTGAGATGAGCCATTATCTGTGGGTGGGAGCCCCTGCTCTGTACACTTGAGGCCATTTAGCTGCACCCCTGTGCCCGTGGGACCTCAGGGTCCCTGTGATGACCCTGCGGTCATGGCGATGCCTTCAAACATCACCAAGATCCCTGCAGGACAGACAAATATTGGTTGAGATTCAGTTCTCTAAATCGACACAGCAACCAGCCTAATGACTAATAACACTTTGCCACTGTCTGGATCCATACTGTCCATAGATTGGCTATTGGATACCAGCATTTCAACTCATGATTCCAAATCGATGTGTACTATACATCTAAAGAACACACAGGCTGTCTACACGATCCCTATGTATGAAGATTCAGTATAAAAAGTAAAGTGAGTCATTAGAAAACTGTCATTAATAGCATCTGGAATTAGGTAAGTTGGATATATTGATTTTGATGGTGGTATTTATGAGTCAGTGTAGTCAGGCTAACCTCTCAAGTTCTTAAAGGAACACCTGTATAGGAGTCATGCACAGGTATTCTGCAGACATAATAAAAATCCTCAGTTAGTTGACTCAGGTGAGAGGGTGATTTTTAATATTTGGGTAGGTTTTTCTGATGCCTTGGACAGTCTTAAGTATAAGCCTGAGTTTTTTCCAGAGCAAGAGAATCAACTCTTTCTAGGCAGAAAGCTTCGGTCTGCATCATGGGCTCAGGTCTGTCTGTGGTCTCCCTTTTTGACCTCCATCATGTGGATTCAGACCTGCTTGGTTGTCTCCAATCACACAACAAACTCCCAGTTAATGCAGACAGCTTTTGTTGTTGTCTTGCTTTGTTTTTGCTTTTCCTGATGCTAAAGACTGAACCCAAGCCTTTGCACTGAGCTATGTTCCAAGATTTTCTTGATTGTTATTTTGAGACAGGGACTTGCTACATTGTGAAGTGGCCTTAACTGGGCTCCAAGTTGTGATTTGAAATTCAAATGAGTCTTCATTCTCCCTCCCCATTATACTTTTTCATTATATCTTATACTGACATAGTGGATTGAATATTATTAAAATTAATTTTATATTTTTTTTTTTTGTTGCTCTGAGAAAATGTTAATTTATATATGTAGATCATAGTTACCACTAAACAAAAAATGTTGGTCTAATCCTAAGTTGAACAAACAACCATTTTAAGATCTGAAATCAGTCACTGGGTTAAATCTGTTATAATGTACTGAAAGCACAAACTTGTTCCTTGCCAACTTTCTGCTTCCTCCGTCCTCTCCAAACCAACATAAACTTTGCAGAAGTCTGGTGCTTTGTATAATCCAGAGCCAAAAGGCAAGTCAAATGCCAAAGCTTTACAATTGTCTTTCGATACGCTAAAAAGATAGCTTTTAACAGATGATTTCTTACTCCTAGTTAGCATGAATTCAAATGCAGTGACAAGATAAAATTCAAAAATTACATGAAAATTTCAAAATTACATTCCTCCTGGTATGACAAAGCCTTAAGACTGACATAAAGTGCACATTTTCTCTGAGAGCAGGTACGGGCATGTGAGTAGATGCATGCGTTCCACAGACCCTGAGTCCATTCCAAAGAATAAAGAAGGAATCCTTGAAATCACACTGGTGGGGCAGCTGGGACTTATTCCTCAGAAGACTTGGTGCTGGAAGACTCTGCGTGAATGTTTTGTCAGAGCCTCCTCGACTAACTCAGACTTGAGGAAGGTTTATCAGGATCCTGGTGTGTGAGAGGTCTACACAGTTTGAAAGGCATAGAAACTCGTGTGTCATACAAACAGACGAAGGCCGCAGGAGCTCCTCCGGCTCTGTGTATAAAGCTGAATCCCACAAAAGTGCAGCCATAAGTGGGACGAGTGAGGGTCCATCCTATAGGAGAAAATGGTGAGGACACATCTCCAAACATCGGGTCCCAAACTCTGGTCAGGACCTGCCCCTGTTTCTAAGTACTGTCCTCATTGCAGACATTTTGAGACAGCTCTGCTGCCTGTCAGCAGATGAATGGATAAAGAGCATGTGGTATAAGCACACAGAGTTATTATGTAACCTCAAAGTGAATGAAATCGTATCATGTTCAGCAAAACTCATGGACCTTGATTTGAGAATTTTGGGTTAAACGACATAAGTCAGAATCCAGAGGACAGATAGTACATGTTCTCTGTCAAATGTGGAAACTAAAATACCTCAACCTGAAAGATAGAAGAGACATTATAGGAGATTGGGAAGGGCAAGGGCAGAAAAAGAGTGACTGAACATGATCCATACATGCTGGGAGTATGAAAATACCACAATGACTCCATTAGTACGAACAATTCATCTGCTAATAAGTTTTTATGGAGTCACTAGGAAGGTCAAGATGGAGGAAGAGGAGGCAAAAGACAGGATGAAAACAGGCTTTGAATGTGCCTTGTCCATGTACCAACTTCATACAAGGGATGTAGGCATCATATGCTGCAGATAAATTCCAGAAAAGAAGAGAATCAACAGACAGGTGGAGGGACAAGGGGAAGAAGGAAAAGGGGGCTTTAAAAAGGAATTATCTGTTACGTACATGCACTGATTCTCCACAAGGAATGCAGGCATTCTATACCACGCACACGCACTAATGTAAATAAGTAAATAAATAAATGGACGTTAAAAGGGAAAGACAGAACCAAATTAACTTTCTGCATCTTTTTGACTTTGTGAAATGGAAGATAAATGGTTGGAAGTTGTTTGATGCATTTTGTGATTTACCAGAGAAGAAGAAGAAGAAAAAAAAAAACTGGTAGAGAATTAATCTGAAAAATGGCCATCTATTTCAGAGAATCTGGTTTTGTATTCTGAAAAACAGAGGAGATGGAACCCCATTTTGCAGGCTGACAATGCTGTTTGTTTGTTTGTTTGTTTGTTTCTTTTGTTTGAGACAGGGTCTCACTTTTTGTACTGCAGGCTGGTCTTGAGCTCAGCCTTGAACTCACAGCAATCCTCCTGCCTCTGCCTCTCAAGTGCTGGGATTACAGGCACGAGTCATCACACCTGGCACTGTGGTATGTAGTACCAGGTGGACGTGAGTCACCATGCCCAGCATTGTTGTATGTGGTTACTGGGAACTGAACCTAGCCCCTTGCACTTGCAAGATAAGCACCAGAACCACTGAGCTAAATCCCTAGCCCCTGACAATGATGTTTTTAATTTCCTCTACTCTTCAGCCTGCGAAAACACCCACACTGTGGGTAGGCCCACCAGTTTTCCTTCAGTTTGGAGTCAGAGACTACAAAACACTGCCCTGTAAAACCTCTACAGCCCACAGCAAACCATGTTTGCATGAGTGGGTTTGTTTGTTTTGGCTTCCATTTGCTTGTTTTCTGCAGGAACATCATGAATTATAGTTGTAGTAGAAAGTTCTCAGTAGTGCCACCAGTATTTCTGGAGACAGCTGCAGGCAGACACAGCTCTCCTCGCAAAGACACAGCTACGTCTCTATGTCTTTGCCTGTAGAGGGCAAAGAAATTTATGACTCATACTTAAAGAGAAATTAAATACGTCTCTGTGTGCTTTATTGCTACACTGCACTTTCTCTGGGGATTGGATCCACGGTGTCCCGGCCTGTGGCTTTTCTGTCTCACAAGGGCCAAGGAGGACTCTGGGCGCTGCATAATGCGCCAAATCTGTCTCCTCCCACTGTGCCAGGAAATGAGGAGCATTCCGGCTGCCATCCAGCAGAGCGACAGCATGTTACCGATTTAGATTTCAGAGAGATGTTTTCCTCCTGCACAGAAGATGGAGATTTGTTACTCTGAATCGCCCTTGTGAGCCAAGAACCTTTTGTATTTTTGGTAAATTAAATTCAAAGATGGAAGTTATTAAAGACAGACATGTATTGCCTTTGGTTTTCAAAATACTTTAAATAATAAATTTCCCTATAGTATACAAATACTAACATATTTAAGTTGCCACAAAAACCACACAATCCTCTATTTTATGTGACATAATAATGATATATAATGATATAAAGCTGGACTTAATGTCATAACACTTTTAAAGGAACATTTTATTTAAACCTGAACCAAATTTGAAAACAAAAGGCAAAGAAGGTCAAGGCAGTCATTACCCCCAGACATGCGGTCAGAATGAGGTGAAAGTCAAATGCCTCTGAGAAGGTGTTAAGTCTCAGCACCAGATGCCAGTTGGAACCATAAACCATTTTTTAAACTGAACAGTCCAAAGACTTTGTGACTTAGAAAGTACAGGGGTCAAATTATTTTAATCTGGGTGTGAAACTACTTATGATTTCTTAAAGGACGAGTTTTAATTTGAATTTTTGAGAATCAAAGAAAGGAAAATACATGAAGAAGAATGACAGTGACATCAGCATGTTAAGGGTGGTCAGGTCCCTGCACTGAGCCCTCGACGGTCCTGCAAGGAAGAGCGAATCCAGCGCTCACAAGGTCTCACTGGGTCAGACGTGGACGAAGAGAGGGGTGAGCTAATTCTGTAGAAAGTGGGTGATACTTCTGTTTTCTTTTACTGCCCTTGATTTTCTGGCTGCTTATAAAGAGGTACATGTAAAACTGAGAGATGAAAAGAGCTGGTCTCTCAGTTGAGATTATTGTCCAGGGCCTGCTCTAAAGTAAAATGGCCAGGAAAATTTCATGTGGCCACATGTTAAATGCACATACAACTCTCCTTCATTTAACTCAAAGAACTTAAACTTATTTTCATAATTTGTCATTCAGCAAAGAATATGGGTGCACCACCCTCACACTGTTCTGTGAAGTGCAGCAAACAACGTGGGAGACTGGGCAATTGCCACCAAACAGAGGAGCAGCCATATTAACTTAATATGATGCTGGAAATAAAGATTATTTCTCCTTTATATTTTTCATTATGAATTTCAATGATCTTTATAGACTTTGTTAATAATCTTCTTATGAGCAATGCCATAAATTTATCCTATTCCACTATAATTAAAATTTTATGAATTTCCATTGGAAAAGATCAGTTTTCATTGGAAAATGTAGATAATCTATTAAAAGATCTATATAAAAGAATTTTCATTTCTGTCAATCATTAAAGTAAAAGTTAGTGGTAAATTAGTGCTCAAGTTAACCTGCCCACTTAAAACCTGATTGCCACTTTAATACCTCTGAGTATGTCATTTCTTCATCTACAAAATAAGGCTCACAAGGCTGGGGATGTGGCTCAGTGGCATGGCACCTGGCTTGCAAGCATAAAGTCATGAAAAAGGGCAATATTGATAGGAACAATGACAATAAGTGAAGTCTAACTAAATTATTCACAAAAACAAGCTTCTTGTGACCCTACGTGTGTCCCAGTTATTTTGTTATATTATGGAGTTTTTGCTAGGCTAGAGTTTGTCTACTTATAATCATGACTGTGTTCATTTGAGTTGATTCCAGTTTTGATTTGCTCATTTGCTGCAGCTGTCATCGGGCATCAAACAGCTGAGGTCACATGGCAATGATGTTGCTTAGTTTGCATTCGAGTAACTTACGTGCAACAATCGCAGCACGAAAGTCTGTCCCATAACAGTTGCTATGCCCTCTTCACTCCTCCTTGCTGCCTCATTTACTCGCCTCTCAGGGTATAGGGCTTCCCAAGTTCTCAAGTGTCTTTTGCTTGCTACGGCTATCCCATGAGTAGTGACTTACACACATTGTTGAGATTTTTAAAAAATTGTTTTTGATGAGAGGGAGGGAATTGTATGTTTAGTTTTATTGCTTCCTGTGTTTTTAAAGCCAGCATAGTTGAGCCATGCTTCATACAAATTATCCCTTTCAAATGCACAATCTAACAGTTTGGAGTTGTTCACAGAGACATGCAGGAATCTTCTCCACCAATTTCAGAGATTTTTCTCCAGGCCCTAGAAGCTGTTCTCAATTCTCCAACTGCATTTTTTCTCTCCTTTCCTCAAGCCCTCAGGAGTCTCTGTCAGGCTCAGCCTGTGTGATTCTGATTTCATTCATGTGAAGTGGGAGGTCACCTGGGATTCTGTGTTAAAAACCCAAACGGTAAGAGCATCTATGACTTCTGGGTAGAATCTATTGTTCCCAGGTTCAGAGCCATTCTTGTCTCTACCAAAGGAGCTGCGGGGAGGCAGCCTCATTCTTTAGTCCTCTCCTCCATGCCTTGACAAAGCACATGTCACAAGTCTTGGGTCAATTGACTGGTTCCAGTAAGAGTGCAAAACTTGGTCCAGTTCAATGAGGGTGCTTTTATTTGGTACATCAGGGAAAGAGCACAGGCTCCTGTCCTGGGTCACTAAAGTAAAAGAGCATTGGTCTCAAGTGTATAACTGTCACAGGAAAGAAAAGTGTGCAGAAGAGTGGGCCAAACAAATGGAAGCAAAGCAAGAAGATAGTGAGATGTTTTGTAAAACGTTACACAAAAACCTGGGTTGAGTTCTGCTTGCAGCTGCTCTGCTTCATAACTCCCCATTTCTTGAACCAGAAAAGAGGTGCTTCTGTCAGTTTGGACTGGATTATGGTCTCTTGTGAGCATTATAGTAATTATGATGGAGACCCGCTGAATCTGGCCCACAGTGCACTCTCTGCTCGGTGACGAGGAAATGATTCTCTAGAACACTCCCCAGCACCCCCTGCCTTCCTCACTCTGACTCCAACACGCCTGCTGTCTGTTCCTCTGGACCCTGGGTCCCTGAGGTTGCGGGTTTGATCCATGTCTATAAAGACAACAGAGGACACAGCAGCAAGTCTCCACACAGCTTGGATTCGACCCTGATTCATTTAGAGGACAGAAAAAAGACAATACGTGTCTACTGCTTCTCAGTGCTCCTAGGCCCACGTAGGAGCGTGTTCCAAAGCTGGGAAGTGTACTGGGTCTAGTCATTGTTTTACTCTCCTTCCTTTTTTGTGCGCACTAAATTATTCAGACACTTGGTGTTCAGCCCGGCTCAAGCCACCGAGGCAGCCAGCAAAGACAGGACACAGTGAGGACTCTGGCCACACACTTGCCTGTCTGTCACACTGCAGTGATGCCATGAGGCCTGAAAGCCCTGGTATTATGACTGAGCTACTGTGGGTTTCAGTAAGGTGAGGAAACTAAGCCAGAAAGAACCAAGTTTAAATTTACTGGGTGAGTCTTTCAGCCTGCACCTAGAAGGAGAATGTAATTTGTTTGCCCTACGTGGGGAAGTTGCTTCTTCTGGCATTGACTCACATCAAGCACAGCCTCATAGAATGTCAGACTTCACTTCTGGGTCCCGCACACCCGTAAGAGCATTTCCCTGTGTCAAACCGCAGCAGTCAGGCTGCGAGGCAATAAAACGTAACGTGCAATGTTTCAGGAGCTTTCCTCAAAGGCGAGGCACAAATCTGTAACCTAGGAGGTCACTGTGCTCCTAAAACTGAAGACCAGTTTTCATTGTTCAAAAGACAGAGTGCATGGTTCTGAGTGACTACAATTATTCTTTCTTAGCTTTGAAGCTGGATGTCAGGAAAAAAGCATTATAAGACATAATTTTTGGTTAAAAGACTATCATTATCTTCTGAAATTACATATTTGAGAGGACATAAAAGCTGTAATGATTATTCTTATAGACTTATTATAGATAAAAGTTTAAGTAAGAATAAACTATAAAAATGAGATAAGTATATCCATTATATTACACTTAGAAGTGTTAATAAAGAATTTAAAAGCTATCTACCTATTAAAGAATTGTATTTCCTATGAATGCTTTCCAAATCTGAAAAACCAGTGAAATTTTAGTATTAATAGAGTAATACAGAAATATCCTATTACTATGATGATAAACTAGTGTTTTATACTTGAAAAAATACAGAAATTTACTAAGATACACAAACACACACAAAACAAGGTGTTGTGAAAAGAAATGGAAAATGTTAAGTATTTAATATTAGGTTTGGATGAGATTTTACTATAATTAGATTGAATATATCAATCTTATTTTGTAAAGAAGGTCTTAAATTTCTATTCTTAAATGTTCAAATGGCAAGGGAGCAAGAGATAGGGAAAGCGAAAAGAAGGAAGAAAATAGGAGAGAATGGAAGGAAGAAAATGGAACCAAAACTCTTGCAAGTAAGGAAGGGCAAAGGGTTCAAGGGAAGGGAGGGTTAGGGGAAAAAGAAGCAAGATACATCTTGTACCAGTACACATTCCCTATGATGAATGTTATTGTTTTGTATATCTAAAATATTACAATAAAACTAAAATGTAGTTGCAAAATAAGTAAATAAAAGCTCTAAAAAATGAATTCTTGTTTCTAACAATGCATGACTAACTTGAAAGGAATCACAGAAATTTGACCTCCACAGATTTGTGTTAAGTATCTTTAAGTTCAATTGTTCCAGAAAAATCTCTTTGTCAAAGAATCATTGTCCTAACTTTCACTATTTTGGCTATTTCAATCTGTTTTCATTTCAAGACAGGGGCATTTTATGGGAACTAGTATTGAAAAGAACTGAAAAAAATTATTTACTTTCAAATTTTTAAAAGCCACTTTTCACTGTGAGTATTTTCTACCTCATCTCAGGAGACTCTCCCTCAAGAGCAATACACCCTTTTACATTATTCAACTAAATAAAAGCAAAATCATTAAGAGGAACTTGGCATTGTGCCAGCACACAGTTGAGTCCACGTCTGCTTTCTGATCTTCCCCTCAAGGCGCAGACATCAGCATATCCACAACTGGCTTCTTCCTCAGGGGAAGTGAGCATCAGAGTTAGAAGATCCACTTGTTTGTGGTCTTTTCTTGTTAGTCCATAAATTTGCAAGTCTATATAGGATATTCCTTTGTCTTGCAAAATGGAAGGGGGGCCGTGCTAACCCTGGGTGTGTTTCCAGGCAGATCACTCACTGCTAGGAAGCATGCAAAGAGCATTTAGTTTTTTCTGTGCTATCTGCATTTGTGTGCTCTTCAGACCCATGTTATATTTGGTGCTGTGAGAACAATGCTCACAGGGCTGTTTCCAGAGAAGCAAAGAAAACCCACCATACGGTTTTCCCAAATAAAATTTTTAGATAATTGCATGGTAAATATGCAGTGTTTTCTTGTAGTTAGATCCTTTGTATCCTCATCGTTAAGTTTAATCACAGAAATTAATGTTTTATAATTTGACAAATTGGAAACTAAATATGTATGAAAATTATAAAGATGAGATACTAAATGTAACACTTTTAAACTACATTTACATATATAACAACATATGTCACTGAAAAATATTCAAAATTTTCTTCCATATTAATAATTTGTTTAATAATTCTGAATCCCAGCTATGAGTAGATTGGACTATTTTTCCAAATCAAATTAGAACTGCAAATTTCACCTCTAAGGAACAAAGTGGTAAAATTTTTATTTTGGGAAGAATAAAAATAACTGCAAAGAGAACTAAAATTTTACGTATTTTAAAGCAGATGTCTCAGGTTGGCACATGAAGGTTGAACAGGAAACGCTGCAGGTGCTGTGTGAGGTAATATGAAAGAGCCTGTATTCCACATGCAGAGGAAAGAATATTAAAAAATGGGCATCTATACGGGGAAAAATGAGACGTTTGAAGAGCTTGTCAGCCTACATCACTAAAAACTATAGCTTGTCCCAAAACTTTAAACATAAAACTGCACAAAACAATCTATGTAAGAATAAGCTCATAACATCTTTCTTAACAATATTAAAAGTACAACTTTCAATGCAGAATTTGTGTAATAAGTGCCTGTAAAACATTTAAACTGCTTTAAAAGTTACATTGCCTGTGTAACTCTACAAAAAGAAAAACTTATAGATAAAAATAATAATTATAACATGAACATGTCAGTCAGTTCATTTTCAACTATTGTTTATCATTATAAAGCTTTTGTAGCCAAGATAATAAATAAAAAATTCCTTTAAATGTCTATTTAAAATGTCACTTTGTAAATTATATTAAGAAAATATATTCATTTGTTTAAAGTCAGTTTTCACCTTCAAGTCTGTATTCCTTCAAGACACGATTGTACATGATTTTCTAACATATATTTCCCTTCTTAGACTGTTTCGACTAATGAGTTTTACCAACACTAAAAAACTAGTATTCTGAACAACTTGTTAAGAGGTTTTTTTGATGATTTGATGAGTCAAGGCAATAATTTAAGAAAAGTATAGCTCAATAATTTTATAGATTTGAAATTTATACTACTCATTACCTGAAAGTTAACTGTAAAATAATTCCAAAGGAAAATTCAAATAAGAAAGAGATCATTAAGTAGTACATACTACTTTATGGTGAATATAACTTCATGGTACTCTTGTAAGATTCAGTTCATAAGTATATGAGAAAATACTTTCACTTCCTTCCATTTCCAAATGAAATAAACACTTATATGACCTGCAATGTCCAGATAGTGATTGTTAGGTCATTGGTTTAAAGTGTTAATATATTCACTCGGTGTCAGTGGAGACCAGCTATCCAAAGACTCTATGGTCTCTAGAAGTTTACAGACTGACTGAATTTAGCGGTGATGTTCTCCATTGGATCTTCACCCTGACATGGTGGTTGGTAAATTTTATACTCACAGAGCTTCACAGGTACATTCACTTCTGGTTGGCTTTGTACACTTGAATCTCACTAGTTGTCTTCTTTGTTGCTACACATATTGCACAGTCAGAGTTCTCAAATTAATGTACCTCATGTGGATTTTATCCCAGGTGTAGAGCAGTCACTTGGAAAGGCTAAAGCTATGTGTTTGATCTCTATTGTTTGAACCTACTTTGGTCTTAGGAGAAGCAAAGGCCTTGAGCATTCCCACAAGTGAGAGGTAAAAGCCAGCTATACCTGCAGTGTAACATCACAATCGTGTCGAGTCGGGCTCAGAGCCGGCTGGTTCTTCCACTCCCAGAGTACCTTAGGATGGTATCTCTGCTGCCCACCACAACTGCCAGATAATAGCTTTTCCTCTTTTCTGTAAAGTTCCTGCCATGTGATACCTGAGCCTTTTCTCCTCTCCCTTTTATTTAGCTGTAGGATCATGACTATTCCACTCAGTCTCTGAAACCTTAGTGTTCATGTAAGGAGTCCTTCCACCCCGCACACAGGCAGAATGGAGACTGAACCACACATGATATAAGTGTGGTGATAAACTTCTGACTCTGGGGCTGGTCTCCGGCTCTCAGCGACTGCGCCCTTCAGTTCTCACCTAAAACCTTGGTAAAATATGACTGAAAAAAAGTACAAAAAAGGACAAGCAGAAACAAGGCTAATGTGCATGGAGGGCTGACGGGGGCCAGGGAAATGGGAAAGATAAGAATCAAGATATAGCATGTACAGGTACAAATTCTCGGTGGTGAATGTGATCAAAAGTTGAACTTAAAATGTACCAATAAACTCAATTTTTTTTAAAAAAGAATAAGCATAAAAATTTAAACTCAAGCTGTGGAGAAGGAACGCTTCTCCACTGTTGGTGAGACTGTAGACTCGCACAACCCCTGTGGAGATCAGTTTGGAGATTCCTCAAAAAGCTAGGATTGGAGGTCTCATTTGACCAGGCCATCGCCCTGCTAGATATATACACTAAAGAATTAAAAGACTCATATCACAGTGACATATGTGCACCCATGTTTATAGCAGCCCAATTTGTGATTGCTACATCTTGGAAACAACGCAAGTGTCCATCAACTGGAGACTGGATAAAAAAACTGTGGTTCTTCTACAGGATGGAGTACTACTCTGCCATAAAAAATGATAAGTTTGAATCATTTCTACTTAAATGGACATACCTTGAGGCTATCCTCATAAGTGAAATAAATAAGGCACAGATAGGTATATATCACATCTTTTCTCTGGTATGAGAAAAGAAAGATGTAAATGAGTTCTAGAATTGTGTGTTATATATTGTGAAATAGAAAATGCTCAAAGTAAAATAGGGTGAAGGGGAAAAATAATGAGATTATAACAAAAAAGTAAGGAAACAAATTTTATGTATATGGGGGGGTGGTAGGGTGGGTAGGGCTATGGGAAAAAATGAGAATTAAGTTGTTTCTTATAGTGGTACAAATCCCCATTATGGAGTGCAATCATGATGCATATAAACTCAAGAAACCCGGCTACAGTGAAAATAAAGCCGACTGGCCTCAAACTGTTCCGGGCTCTTTCCGTAGCTCCAGAAATTTACAACTATTCCCAGTCAGTTCACATTGGCCTCTGTATTGAGGGGCCTCAGTGAACCTACTGAAGGAGAAATCCATTCAATAATAAACTAGAAAATTAGGGTAAGCTTCAGCAGAAGAAAAACTTATTTTTTCCCTGACTATACATTTTGACAAATTACTAAACAAAGCCTTGATATCAAAGATAGAGTCAACAAATTTGAAATATATTTGAGTATTACTAATAATCAATATTACTACAAAAAACAGTATTTAAAAAAAAAACAACTAACCTTTTTTTTTCAAGGGAGGTTCCTCTATTTCTCCTAAATTAAGACAAAAATATACCTTAGAAATTTCACATAGTATAATACAGCTTTATTACTTAAACATATTGTCTTTGGTGTTTAACAAATCTGTTATTTTTGGCAATCATAGTATATCACGTTGTTTCCCTGATTCCAAATCCCAAAGTGTAAGCTTTGTTCACATACACTTATCTGAGAGACATTCATTTTTATGAGTTTAGTAAAATTCTGGCAATGGTTCAACTCATGCATTATTGGTCATTTATCATATTAATTTCAGTTTCTCCTATTCATTATAGCTTCTTGCAGGGGCCAAAACAAATATAAATTCAAACAAAGACATAGAAAGTGTTCTAAGTAAGAGTTTTTCTGTTAGCCAAGGTTGAATACATAATCTTTGATGAGTAGGACAGCTTTAAAAATGTCATTCAAAAGACAGAATTATAGTGTTTTGTTCTTTTCGTACCCATGTAATGGACACTTATGTATAGCTTATTTGATATTTCCTTTTGTTCATTAATATATGAGAGTATAAAGATTAACTATATAAGTGTCCTTGATTATAAAATACATTCTATAATTCTATATCTTCATTTTGTTCAAGAAGCTAATTTTTATTGTGCCTTCACAAGATTTCTTTTGCCTATTTGATTCTGAATATGACTTGTATATAAAACATTCATATGTACTTTTAGTTTTACTGCTTTTATTTCAATCTTCTTAGAGATAAAGTTGAAATACAGATAGTATTTTTTTCTTAAGCGTATAAATGTGAGGGATCATTGTGGATTTATCATGTAAATAAATTGTGTTATGAAGCTATCCTAATGTAGCATTTGAGTTTGGCATCTTTGTCACAATGGTGGATAAACTCCAAGATGAAGACAAAATAGAGGCCAGTGTCATGCAGTTGGGAGCCTACTGAAATGTCTACAGTACACGAAAGTTCACTCACAGGGGTTTAGCCTGGCCTGAGTGCTCATTTGGATGAAAACCTAAACAAGTCTAATATCGGTCCTAGTAGCCAGAGATGTCTCTCTACCTTCTGTACCTTTATCGATGTCTTCTTCCACATCTTCATCTTCTTCATCGCCTTCAGAAGAGATGATGTCGGATAACAAAGAAAAGAAGCCATAGACCCAATCTGTGGTTTCCTCGACTGCATCATGTACTAGTTTCAAAGGATCTGATCCAATCTTGGCAATAGAACTTGCTGGAAGTAATTAAAAATAAAACAAAAAATTCACAATCACCCCCAAGGAACCTCATAGAATCTGTTTTTCCTGATTTTTATATGAACATTTCTTGGATGTTCATAGCTCAGAAATAGAAGCAATATCTTGCTATAATTTGCAACTTATTCAATTAAAAAGTGAAAGTACTAGACACTCTGTAGTACCAAACATTATAGAATTATTAGGAAATAATTGCCTTTAAGAAATTCATAAGTAGAACAGAGAAAACAATAGGAGGGAATCAAGAATATGTACATGTTTGCTACCCAAGTTACCAATAAACCCTGAGTGGTGGATACCCACGCACAGAAACAGTTCTGATGGCCCCACATTGTACTTCGCAGTCATGGAAAAGATGGCTTTGTAGATTTTCCCGGAACAGCAAGATCTCCAAGTTGACAGAAAGAGTTATAGTTACATGATGACATATTTCTCCATTATGGTCTGTGATATATCAGGAAAAATCTGGAAGCTAAGTGCAATTAGATTGACCCGTGTTAGACATGCCAATACCTTCAAAGTTTAAAATAGTACTTGAACTTTTAGTAACTGTAATAGATGAAATAATAAAAACTAAAACCTATGGATCCTGTTTTTATGTCTTAGAAGATAAAACAAAAAATATTGTGAAACAAATACAAAAAAAGCAAATACTAACAAGTGTGTAGCAGCTAGAAGGATCAGCAATTTCCAAAATGTTCCATTTACATGGCAGTTGCTATCCGGAGGCAAGAATAGCCTTTAAAATAAGAGAGAAGAGATGATCGATCTAGAAATAGGATATAAATTGCCTCTGATTTTTAATAATTATCTACTTAACTTTTAGAGTTATATTTTTCCTCACTTTCAAAGCTATTTTAATTTTGAGATTCCTCCTTTGTGGTACATGTAAAATATCAGAATTATACCAATGTACTGCTTCATGCACAGGTTAAAGACTCCAAATTAGGCTTTTCTGTGATTGGAATAGGAAATGATTAGACGGCTTTAGCAGAGGGGTGAAGTGATTTGACTCATGAAGCCTTTTCTCTGTGATAAGGATGAAACGGTGTCAAATTGGAAATGAGGAGACAATAAAGAATCAGCTGACAACTCAAAACACGGATGATGGTGATTTTCTCTGGGCTGGTAACAGTATATGGAGATGTGGTGAGATCGAAATGCATTTCTGTGACATGAGTGACAGTATCTGCTCTCACTGCGGGGAAATAGAGGACACCCACCAAGGCGCTGAGTGTCAGGAACCAGTAAGACAGAGGCGACACCTACTGAGATGGTGGAAGCCTCGAGAGAAACAACTGTAATTCTGGCTGTAGAATTTGTATAGAAGATAGTTGAGGTTTTCAGTCCTCAAACGCACACTGAGGAGCAGACTTGTAGGTGAACAGGTCGTTGTGACCTGCAGAGGAGAAAGTCCACCTGCAAACAGGAGCCTGGGTATACACAACGAACAGGTGTCCGGAGCCATGTCGGGGCATGTGGTCACCGGAGCGGGAGGCTGAGGAGCGCTGCAATGTTCCGAAGATACAGAAATCATGGAGGTAGAATGAGACCGAGAGTGAATCCTGAGAGGAAGAGACGAGAGGTGTGTGGAGAGAAGGACCGAGACGTGGATGCATGGCGAGCACAGGTCGTCAGGGACCCCGAGCCGCCACGTGTGAGGCGGAAGACCCTGTTCCGCTTCAGGAGAGGGAAAAAGAGCAGTTTCAATGGTGAGATTCAGCCCCGGAGAAACGGAAGGAAACAGAACTGTGTAGCTGCAAGTGAGAATTTTTAAAGGATTCTGTGTAAAGACCCGGCCTGTATTGGCAGCGCTGATGGCGCTTTAGGCACCAATATAGTTTCTATCAAGTGGAAGAAAACAGGAAACGGACTTTTACTATTAGAATAGATGAAGACCATCTCCTGCCTCCCTTTCCTTAGCGTTAAATGAGAAACTTAACAGTAAAATCCAGCAAAAGTCATCAATTTAATTTCCCCTATGCTTAAACACTCTCTCTATACTTAAGAGGTGTGTGTGCGTGCGTGTGTGTGTGTGTGTGTGTGTGTGTGTGTTCGTGCATGCCTAATATACTCCTAATATAGGCAAATCCTGTCAAATCAGACTTTTTCATGAAGGTAACATTGTTAACTTGATGCAGCTTCTGATTTTCAACCACATGGACAAAATCTTTAAAAATCTCAGCGCTCTCACACTTAACTGAGCTCGTCTTCCTGAAATCAATTGAAATTCTCCTTCAGACCTTGTGTCTACATCATATCAAAATAAAAACAGAACACAATCCAACTTACACTCTTTTTGATGTCTTCTTTGAAGAGACACTGAGATAATTATATTTAGTATTTGTGCTTCGGAATCAATATATGATAACAATGAGGATCACCATAAAATAATAGCATAATAAAAATAATAGCTCAGATAACATTCTGTGACCTTTACATGTATTAACCTAATAAAGCACATGTATTATTTTATTCCTTTTGCAGATACAGGAAAATTTAAAGACAGTGTTTAAAATATTCTATATTTACAGAGCTAGTAACAGAGTCAGATTTTGGATCTTCATTTCAGTGCAAGGACTTAACTACTCTATGATATGCCTTCAAATAAACAAAAACATGGATTTACCATCGGGTCTGAGATGATTTTGATTTTGCAAATTCTGAGAAGGGATTTCCTGCTCTTAACCATGGGAAGAAGGACCTGGTTCCAATCGGAAGTTAAACCCTGCAGCTGCTACCATCCTGTAGTACCCTGAGGACTACAGCTCTCCGAGGAGGGAAAGGTTAAAAATGAAGAAGTATATTTGATCAATGATGACACCGCAGAAGTATTATATTACATAGTCTCGGGATCACGGTGCTGCAGCACTTCTGTTACAGGAGCAAGAAATGGTTCTCAGCGTTGGAGTCTCTCTTTATTTGATCTCATGTTGCTGATGGAAAACTCACCCCTACATGTGAAGGAGTGGCTTTAGGACCATTTTGGCCAGTAACTGGATTTCAGTACTGATTAAAAAATGCCACGAGAAGGCAAGGAAAGTCTAACTTTAAATAAGCTTTTCACTGTCCTGTTTTTGATGACAAATTACACACATAGAAAAGTTTCTAAGTTAAACTTTATATGGAACCAAATTTGTCATTTTCTCTACTCTTCTCATATAGCGCCACACCACCTAGCCCTTTAGCCATCAATTTTACATTCCTCAAGTTACACTGGACTTGTCTTTACATATCCCTGTCCTTAGAAACATCAGAAAATATATGTTACCGTCTTGGACTTTCAGTTTATACTGAAAACATTCAAGCTCCAGCTTCTCACCTAGGGCCACACCATGCGACACTGGACTTGGAGAGAAAAGGAAAGATAAGGAATAGCAACAGGGTCCTGGAAAATTTGGATACAGCGGTCTGTGCTCCACTTGGCCCAGTGGTGAAGCAGCAGTGAGACTGCTGCTCCTCAGCTGCCCAGAGACCCTGAGGACCAGCCTGCAAACCCTCCAAGTCCCTTCTGAGCCCCTGGTATGAGTCACCCCACAGCAGACTGTGACCCCGGCCTGATCCATTTGGGGAGGTCGGGGCTTCTGCCTTCACACAGGTCTGCTGTGCTTCCCAGACCTGTGAAGACAACGGTTAAGCACTAATTGTGTGCACTTTTATTAGTGCAATACAGTTAACCTGGTCCTACCATTGCTATCGTGGTCGTTCTAATGTTGCTAAATGAAGAAACATTTCAAAATTTACAGAGCTAATTTTCTAGACCTGAAGAAATTATATTTTAGATGGCTAAGTTTTTCCTCTTATTGTTGATAAGACTGGATATATTTGCTTCTACTCGTGAACTACGCTTTTGTAGAAATTCAAACAAAGATTGCCATGTTGCCTGAATTACTATGAAACTGTATTTTCCTGTGCCAAGTAACAGTGCAGATGTGTTTGCCCATTCTCACTGAACCTGCGGCAGTGGGAAGAAAGGGAATCAAACAAAGAGATATGTGAAAGTTTGAGAGCTGCATTACTGTGTGGGCAAAGTACTGACGGTCTCTGCTGAGTGCATGTTTTTCTTAGACTCAGAAACATAGCTGTGGGCTGGAGATGTAGCTCGGCAGGGAGTGCTTGCCTCATGCATGTGGAAGGCCTGGGGTTCCCTCCCAGAAGTGCGAAAACAGAAAAAGAGAAAACACAAGGCATGCAAATGCCTGTGAAACTCTTGGGGAGTTCGGCGACACTTATAATTTCATAATTGTCAACTATTTCCTAAGGACAGAAGAGAGAAATGCTAATTTAATTTAATTATTTGTCAGACAGAACACATTTGAAATAAAAAGCCTTGACAGTGAGTTTAATGGCCCTTGAGCTTTGAGGCTCTGGAGTTTCTGGTATCAAGAGTACTAAGTGTAGAAATTAAAGAAAAAAATAAACAGAAATATGTGTTTTTATGTACACTAGAAAATTTGTTCTCTTCCTCAAGGTAGTATTTACTCGGGATTTTTTTAAGGGCAATCTGTGTAAGTGGGAACAGGTCTTCATGAACCCAACTGTGGGGTTGTATTTCTCTAGTCAAGACTAGATATTACTTTTTTAAAAGTAGGATATTTAAAAAGTTATGTACAGTCACTTGCAATGAATCAGTAAGAGATTTTACATCAAAATCATGTATTTTTGAATAGATTTTCATTTGGTTAGGTTATTAACATGCAGGAAACACCAGGGGTGAGGCATCTCCGGAGAGGTACGTCACTGCCACTGAGGAGCAGCCGGCAGACACTGGGAATCTGAATTAGTGACATTCTCAGGGACTTCTACTGCTAATCCCACCAGGAAGATCCATCTTATAAAAACCTGGCATAGGATATAATTTTTTTCCCTTTCTATCCAAGAAAGGATGTATTTTTTTTTTCATTTAACAAATGACTCCTTGTACATGGGGGATTCAAGAGTCCTAAGAAACTAAAGAAAGTAGGAAAATATTGTTCTCTTAAAGGACTCACAAATAGTAGATCATGACATAATGCAATAATTATACCAATAGAACAATTCTGCAACACAGAATCAGAAACTTTACCTTAAAAAGTCTCCAAATCTTTAAATAAATTAATACTGAATACAAACCCTGAAAAAATAGTGTAGGCTTTTGTAAAATTGACAATAGGGATCAGGATGAAGCAAGTGAACTTTTGCTTAATAGAAAAATTTGTGTGTCAGGGGCAATACTAAAATTATAAAGTAGATTCTGGTTATGTGCACAAGAATGTCAATATTCTAGTTTATCACACCAGGATAAACCAGGATGAATAAGAAGTAACCCTTTAACAGAATATTTAATATTAGGAAGTATGTAATATATACCTATCCATCTAATACACATCTAATAATACCTATATGTATTTAGCATTATAAAAAATGTCTTAATGTTTTAGGCATCTTTGTTTTCTGTGGTGGTGGGAAGATTTTCTCAATGACAACTTGGGGCTGTTTTGGGAAATTTCTTATTTAAATTAGAAGCAAAGAAGAGGGGAGAGAGAATGGAGGTAAATACATTTAGGTTAAGTTAGAACTTAAACAATTCCGTAAGTTTAGAAAAAATTTATTTTTGATC
The DNA here is from genome assembly GCA_004026965.1 of Petromus typicus. Taxonomy (NCBI): domain Eukaryota; kingdom Metazoa; phylum Chordata; class Mammalia; order Rodentia; family Petromuridae; genus Petromus; species Petromus typicus. The sequence goes on from PVIR01020165.1 coordinate 22,608, forward strand.
ATCAAGAAAGTGTTCAAATACTAAGTGGAGAGATCATGACAGAGAATCCCAGCCTCTCACGTTGTGTCACTTGTCACTGAGTTTGATCAGTGAAGCAAAATCACTAGCACTGATAGATAAGGGGATAGACTATATGGTTTTCTCTTGTTCTAAGCGATAGTTTACAAAAATTACAGATAGTTACAAAAAGTAAAGAAGGAGGAGATTCATTGCAGCGCCTGCCACAGGTTGGGGCTGAAGCCCAGGCTCACAGGGGACAGCAGAGAGGCGGAGGCCAGCCTCACCTGGGAGGGCGTCTAGCCCTGTCCTCCCACGCCTCACCTCCAGAGAGAGTGCAGACACGGGAGGACCGCCGCCTTGCTCCTGGGCTCACCTGCACCGGGCCAGGAGAGCAGCCCCGGGAGGGCTGGGCCTGTCCAGGAGGAGGCCGCGAGCACGGTGCCCAGCTGTGAGGGGCCGAGAGGGCTTCCTGCGCCTTCGCCTCGCCGAGTCCTCTAATCACAAACCCCGTGGGTCCGTGGATACTTTAACAGTGTCGGTGGTTCTTCCCTTCCTCTGCCTTTGTGTTTCCTCTTCCGAGTTGGTCAAATATTTAAAGTTGACCCTAGAGTCATAAATTCTTAATTCTGCATCACCGAACACATCAATATGCATGGCTGTTCCATAAGGACTTTTGGATCGCTTTTTGCTTGTGAATAAAAAGGCCAAAGTAAATATGACATTTTCTTGTGCTAAGTCTGGAATCGGCCACTTGTGGAGGGATTTCTTGCTCCTTGTGTGAGGAAATAACATTTTGAGTCTAAACCTTTCAGCAGAGCTGCCCATTGTGTCTAACTGCCCACTGCTTCACAGCATTTTAAATAGAGCCAGAAACATAAAGTTCCAAAACACCACTCTGAAATAAATTTAAGAACACAGAATTTCCTCTCAAATTAATTTTTATAATCTACTGTCTCTTGTGCTAAAAACTTGATTATTAGTAACAGTTTAATTACTTTTTCTACAGTATGCCAAAGACAGTTTCAAATAAAATGTCAACATTATTACTATGAACAAAAAGGGTAAACAAAGTATTAGATATTGGTTAATTTTTCTTTTGTCCTTGAACTATGTCACACTAGGAATAAAATAAATTCTTTCAGTCATTTTTTTGTGCTACTAAATTAACACACAATTTTGTTTCAGTGTGTGTTCAAAATTTCAGATTATTTTAATTTTTTCTTCTGCATTTTAAATGATAAGACATTTTACAAACTTCTTAGGTCAACAACCAAGGAGGAAAGCTTTGCTGTCATCCCATGTAGTACAGTTGGGCAGTTTGAAGACCCAAGCAGGTCTACAGATGTTACTTGAGAGATGGGAAGACACAGAACTAGCCAGTTGGCCCCAAAAAGTTTCACCACTCTGAGCTGTGAGCCTGAGCAGAGGAGAGTCCCTTTCTATAAATTTGGGGAGAGGAAGTTGAGAGGAACCTTTCAGGGTGGGGACATAAGTTTCCTCAGGGAAATTTAGACACACTGGGCAGGTACATCTTGCATCACAGAAACAGAAATTTTGCTATTCTGAGGGGGGCAGCTTGCAGTCCAGGAGTTACATTTCTGGGACAGAGAATCATATGGAAGAAAAATCATGGCACAAGACAAGACCTGCCCTATTCTGCATTGCAGCTTCCTCACTTCTCTCTTCTTTTCTCCCTAATTACCTCGTTTCGTTAGCCTTGGTTTAGCCTTTCACTGTTCTATGTTCATATTTATAATTAAGGAAGGTCATTTAGCATTTTCAATAAAGGAAGAATAAATTCAGATTTGTGGTTTGCAGTAATTTTGCCTCAGAATGAAAAAGAGGAAAAAGAAAGACACAAATAATTGAAAGAAAGTATTCAGCGGAGGTACTAATGTTGGTAAACTGAAGTGTGAGCTCTGGTGAGGCTATGAAGAGTTCAGAGCCAAGAGACGTTCAACAAGTCAAGTGGATCTTCTGGATGATGGAATTCTCATGGGTCATGGGGAAGGGGAAAAAAGTATTGCACTATTCCACATTTATAGGTGGTTTCTAAAATTAGTTCCGGTTAGCTTCAGCAATTGGAATGGCAGCTGCAGGGTTAGTGGACGTCACTAACCACAGAGCACAGTCCCTGGTAAGCAAGGGGGGTGGGTTCCAGAGATCTGCAGTACATGGTGCTCTCAGAGTCAAAGAGCCCAAGTCATCCTTTTTCTAAAACTCATGGAAGGTGTGGCTTTCATGTTAAATGTTCCTACCACAAAGAAACCTTAAAACAAAGAAGAAGAAGAAAAAGAAGAAGGAACCAAAAAGAATGAGCTGAGTTTGACAGTGAGGCCTGTAAAATTAGCAGCTCAGTTGCATTGAGTCTGGTGCTTCCTCTGAATGTTCTGTCTGGTAAGAAAAATTGAAGAGAGATGGGGATTAAAACTTGGTGCTTTCTGGTCAGGGATTTATCTCAATGGTATTGTACCTGCCTGGCAGATGCAAGGCCCTGAGTTCAATTCCCGCTACCAAAACAAAACAAAGCAAAAAAGTGGATAGTTGGAACTTACTTTATGTGAAGTCAAATTGAGTAAAATTCCTAATGGGAGATCATTTACCAAAAACCAAATGCTTGTGAGCTGAATTTTCCAATAAAGAATAAAAATTACTGACTCTCATGGGAGTGGAAATGTATTCTTAAAATGTACCTGGCATAACTTAATTGTTTAGAACTTGGCCACTCCTTCTGGACTCTAAATCTAAGTATCTGTGCATGTGGAAGGACTTATTTGCTATAAGAGTGAGAGTCCCATGGTGGGAGAAGTGGGTGAAATGTGGCTGGTCATGGCGGCAGGCTGTCCCTCACAGTACAGGGAATGCAAGGACACTGCATGGGCAGCGATGGAGCAGGCTGATATTGCCATGCCCGGCAGAGTCACATAGCTAACAGTATGCAGAGTCAGCAAAGCCCTTCACAGAAGAAAGAGGGCAAATGACCGATAAATGCATGGAGAAATGCTCAGCAGCATTTGCCATTAGATAGACGCGAGTGAAGGCAACACTGGGATTCCATCTTATTCTGGAGAGAACGGCCATCATCAAGAATTCCAGCAGTGATGAATGCTGGTGGGACTGCAGGGAAAGGGCCTTCTGCACTGCTGGTGGGAATGTGAACTTATATGGCCGTGCTGGAAATCAGAGTGGATCTTCTTTACAAAAAGTAAAACTAGGAATGTTGCTTGACTCAGCTACTCCCTTCCTAGGTATCTTCCCCGAAGAGTTACAGATGTCACATTACAGTGATCTGTGCACACCTGTGTTTATAGCAGCATAATTCATACAAGGTAAATCACAGAAGTAGTCTATGTGTTCATTCACAGATGAACAGATAAAGAAAGCACACTATCCATGCACAATGGAGTGCTATGCTGCCATGAAAAAGATGGACTTGAGTCCTGTGCAGGAAAACAGATGCCCCTGGACATTATCATGTGAGGTCAGATTAACCAGACACAGGGGTTTAAATGTCACACACTTCCCCTCTATGAGAAACCCCAGTTATACGTAAAAAGCAAAACAAGAGATTAAAAAAAGCAGAGGGATTTTTCTCAAGCAAGGCGACCAGAGCCTGGAGGAGGGAGGGGAGCAGAGGGGATGAAACGAGAAATCAAACGTGTTCCACACAATGAATGCGAGCAGTAGATACTGCAAACATAGACTAGTAAATGTATTTTAAAAGTCCTAAAAGGAAAAGGTTTTAAGAGGAAAGTGGGAGGCTAATGGTTCCAATGCTGCAACATTTAGCCAAATAAAGATGACAACAGTGCCTGTGTAGATCCACTGTGAATGGTGCTGGAAATGTTTTGACAGAGTAGAGGAAGAGGGTCACATAACGTCACAGTGAAGGGTCTTGGCTGGGAAAACAGAAGCAAAAGAGCTGTAGCTAAGAAGGGATGGACAGACGCAGAAATGCGTTTTCCAGGTGAGGAACACGCATGAACATGCTGAGGGGGAGGAGGGGCTGGAGCGGAAGACTCGGAAATACAGGGAGGAAATGACACTTGGTGCATATCTAACACACAGCTTCGTCTCCTTGTATCCCAGACACACATCCCCTGAGATTACCGCAGCCTTTTCAAGGGAGCAAGTCTTCATGAAGAAGTGGGCTACTTTCCCGTGTAAGTGCAGCCAGACCGCCGCCTTCCTGTCCTATCTCTCTTGGAAGTCTACAGTCTGCTCATCTGTCTCTCTCCCCTTCCTCCATCCTCTGTGTGCCATTTATACACAATACAAAGACCAGCACCCCCGCCCAACACTTGGGTGAGCTCTGTATTCTGAAATTTCACAAGCCTGCCTTGAAATCCTAATCCTTAAATGATGCCTTTTCTTTTGTGTTTGGAGGCCCCTGAAGGTTTGCTCAGGAGGGCAGCATCCTCAGGAATGAGATTAGTGCCTCTGTGCAGGAGAAAACAGAACGGAAACCATTCACCTTTCCTCCTGTGAGAATAGCCACACACTCTGTGAGCCAGGAGACCCGGCATCATCAGACCCTGCTGAGACTGCAGATGCCCCAGGCTCTGGGCAGTGAAGGATAAACTGCTTTTCCTCTAATCTTCTCAGGTTAGGTATTTTTCTCCAGTAGCTCACTCAGATCAAGAGAGTGAGAACTATGTAAAAAAAAATTTAAAACATAAATTAAGATGAAAGGTGGGGTGTGGACTCTCAATATGTGCCAGATTATAAGAAAACAAAACCCATTTGATTTACAGTTTATAAGAAATGAAATACAGGTGTTGGATATTTTGATGCTTTTAAAGTAAAGAAACAGTGGAATTCTGATTTCAAAGCACTCTTCTTGAGTATACACTGAGGAAGCAAATGGAGATCTCTTTTCTTTTTTCTTTTTTTGAGACAGGATCTCACTTTGTGGTTCAGACTGACCCTGAGCTCAGCCTCAAACTAACATCACAGCAATCCTCCTGCCTCGGCCTCCCGAGTGCTGGGACTACAGGCGTGAGCCACCACACCCGGCACTGTGGTGTGTGGTACTGGTTGCTGCTGGGGTGAGTCTCCACGTCCAGTATTGTTATGTGGTTACCGGAGATTGAACCTGGGTCCTTGCGCTTGCAAGACAGGCACTGGAACCACTGAGCTATATCCCCAGCCCCTCTCTTTTCTAATCTACATGTGAGTAGTGACCTCGCTGCCCCCACAATTGCCTTTTGATATCCAAGGCATGGAATCTTCCTCTGTGCTTAGAATTTTCTCTGTTGAAACTCTCTCTTACTCCTTTTTACTCTTAATTTATTTCAGTAGTTTGGAACTGTGGATTTATGTGGAACTTGAGATTAGATATAAGTGTCTGTTAAAATTATGCAGTTACTTCAAAATTTAATAGTTTCATGACAAGGCTTTTGAGTTGCTCTTTCTTGGCATTGAACTGTTATTTTTCTAGTCAATGTGTCATATTCCTGAATGCAAACAGGTGGAATCTTTACTTGTCTTTCTCAATATGACCCCAATTAACTAATTTTTACTGGCAAAGTTGTGTTGCAGATGTTTAAACCTGGAACATTTCCAGCAAAGTGGAGCTAGCCTCCTATAACATAAAGGACATTTCCACTCTGAAACAAAACCACAGACAACATTTGGCTGCTTTTTTCCATGCCAAATATCTACATAATAATTGGGAAATTATGTTATACATTTAGTAATAAGTATATAAGTACACAAAGTACGGAAGATGAATCTGCCTTCTCTTTCCTAAATAAGCACATGTTAAGTCTAAATGAAATTTGGACACTATTATGGAAGTGCAAAAATTAATGCCCAGAGCATGGATCTATGGCACTCGGAACACTTGGAGCTCACAGCCAGGGCCTTGAAGATGGGGACGCTCAGATTCTGCTTTCTTTTCCTGGACTATCCCTCTCTCCCCTAAGCAAGGCACTGAAATCAGACTTCCCCTCCCTCCGGTTCGGCATCTTAGGAAAACTAGACCTTTCTGCACCAAAGCTTATTTTAAAAGTCTAGAAATACTAGTCTCGTCTTCCCTCCTTTCTGTGTAAGAGCTTACCATGGGGGAATGCTCTGCCCTTCCTGTCTGATGGTGACCTCACAGCCTCAGTCCAGAGATGGCACAAAGAGACTCCATCAGGCCTCACTTCACTTCCTCCCAGCACTGTCACTAGGTCAGATCCTTTTGCCTAATCACACACCAACAAGGCCATCCACTTCCCACTGAAGGACGGGTTGCTACAGGTCTTGGGGTCTTCATCTCCCTGGCTCCCATGTGCTGTAAAAGTTTGGTTAAGTAAGCAGCTTTTGCTCCTGTTAAGATGTCCTGGCCACAGCAGCATGGGCGGTGGCCCTCCTGAGGAGAGGCAGAGGGCCAAGTCTTTCTCCAGAAACTGCATGATAGCAAAGCAAGGTTTCTCTAAGAATATAGATTTCGGCAGATTCACTCCACATTCATGTTCAACAGAATTAATTTTCTATTGCAGGAAAACAGTGGAAATAATACAGCTGATGACTCACTTAAATCACTACAATACACACTTGACAGACCAACAGAGAAGAGGATTGCTAGGTTTAGGAATAACACAAATCAGTGTATCCTAATTATTTTATAAACACTACTTTGCCAGGTTAATGATTAGTTCTGCTAATTTTGGTGAGAGTATATATTCCCTTTAGGTATTTCATTGATCAGTGTTTGCTGAAGAAATAATTTTAAAATTCTTTTAACCACATGGAAATAAGGCCTACAATGCCAGAGAGGAATCGTGTCACTACCACCATTTCAGAATGTTTAGAATCTTTTCTCACCATGAAACTGACTCATTGAATTTGGTAACAAGTAGAACCTAGTTAATCATGTGATATTGAAAACTGTAATTAACACATCTTTCTGAAATATATCTATTTATCTTTTTGAAGTGCTGAAACACACATTAAAGAAGAGGAAGTTAAAGCTACTGCTATGCGTCACTTAAAAAAAGTGTTTTAAATACTTTTAAAATAAAAATGTTTTATATTTGTGCTTGCAGTGACCACTGAACGCAGGTCCCACTGTTAGTGGCAAATAAGAAACTGGCGCCCAGAGAAACGTTTCTTCTGTTGCAGCTTAGCTCCTTTGGAAGAAGCCAGGTCTCTGACAAGGGTTCTCAGGGTTCCACACTGGTCTCTACCAAGCAGAGTGGAGGGAGCTGGACTTGAGGTCCACATGCTCCTCTGGTTCTGTTGCCACATTGTGTTTTTCTTATTTGTGTATTTTCCTGGGATGTATGTTGAACTAATTGATAACTAACTTCATTTTTCTTTTCTTTTCTTTTTTTTTCCTTGAGTCATGGTCTCTCTGTAACTTGGGCTGACACTGAACTCATGGTGATCCTTCTGCATCAGCCTCCTGAGTCCTAGGATGACAGGTGTGTGCTCCACACCCAACCTTTAACTTCAGTTTAGATCCAGAACATTTTGCTCAATAATATGAGTCAGGCAGTAAGCTGGGCAATGAGGACTTTAAAATAAATGAGGCCATCTTTTCTTTTGACTCCTGTGTCAGGAAGATAAAAGTTTAAAAGTACATTTTAAGTGTGACTCTTAACATTACACATGTGATGTGTTATAAACACACTTTGTGAAGTTGTGCAACTTTCATGGCTCAGTATTTGGAATATTAAAAATTTACTATAAATGTAATAAAAAAACCAACTGACAAAAAAAAGCCCTGGGACTGATGGCTTCACTACTGAATTCTACAAAACTTTTAGAGAAGAGTTAACACCACTATTCCTCAAACTCTTTAATGAAATTGAAAGGGATGCAGCACTTCCAGATTCATTTCTGGAAACAACCACTACCTTGATTCCAAAAGCAGAGAAAGATCCAACCAAAAAAAGAGAATTACAGGCCAATCTCCCTAATGAACATTGATGCAAAAATCTTCAATAAGATACTGGCAAACAGAATACAGAGAGTCATCAAGAAGATCATATACCCTGGCCAAGTTGGATTCATCTCAGGGATGCAGGGATGGTTCAACATACATAAATCAATAAATGTAGTACACTACATTAACAGACTCAAGGACAAAAACTGTATGGTCATCTCAATAGATGCAGAAAATCCAACACCCATTTATGATAAAAACCCTGCAGAAAATTGGAATAGATGGTCTGTATCTCAAACTAATAAAAGCTATTTATGAGAAACCAACAGCCAGCATTACCCTAAATGGTCAAAAACTGAAACCTTTGCCACTAAGATCAGGTACAAGACAAGGATGTCCACTTTCACCACTCCTGTTCAATATTGTGCTGGAAACATTAGCCACAGCAATTAGGCAAGACAAAGAAATAAAAGGAAAAAAGATAAGAATTG
>PVIR01020166.1:0-30635 GCA_004026965.1 Petromus typicus
TACATTTTTTATCATGCACTAAGACACAGAGGGTTGTGATTGATCTTGGCTTTATTTTGGGGACATACGAGAGAATACTTAGGAAGAAATCATAGTAACAATAGCACTCAGTTGTGTTGACCTTCTAATGGGAACCACCGTATCCAGTCAGCAAACACCTTGAAGTAATGTACATGCAGACACATGGTGGTCCACATGTGCCTATATGAGGAGACCGGGATGAAGATCAGTGGCCAGGGCAACAGCCAGGCTCCAAAGAAGTCAGAGTTCAGCTTCCCACCTTTATCCCTATATCTAGACGGCTTTAACATCATGCACACACTGCCCCAACACAATCACATCCCGAACTTAATGGCCTTTCACCCTTCTTTGACTTGCTCTGTACCTCTCAGTGCCTTTTCATCTTGAGCCCTTCTTGTCTGACCATCGCTCTCTCCTTTATGTTCCTGTTCATGCCTAGTACACACAGATGATCAAGAAATGAGTACAGCAGGAAGAGGAAGAAGGAAAACATGTAGAAGAGAAGGAAGAAAATGGAGAGACAGCAAGCCCACCTCATTCTACTGAACTAACTATTCTTAGGAAATGACAGACCATAGCAAGGCAAGGAGAGCTGTGGGTGTTCATGAGCTCACAGAAGCATGGAAATAAAGATTTGCACTGAGCTTGCACACTGCACAGAAAAGCTGAGGCCCGCCTGACTGGGTGTTTATCTTCCCGAGGCTTCAGAATGCTCCTTTTCAGCATGGAGCCAAGAGCTTGACTGATTTCCTTCCAACCATCCCACTGGCACCACTTTGAATTTACAGACCCCTCCCTCCTCCCTCTTTCCCCACCCTTATCTATGCCCTTTTAATTTCACTAGTGGCACAGACTCCAAGAGACTATTTCCCTTAGCAACAGTGAAGGTTCAGTTCAATGCCACAGATCTGACGTGCTGCTGACACTTGGCGAGTGATCTCTGCAGAGCTGTAGCCACCGTGGTCCATTCTATTTCAGGATATAACTCAGTGCCCTCCTCAAATACTTCTGTTTCTGAGAAATCTGCCAGGTCTTTTTGTACCATCGTCTCTTGGATAATGCTCATATATCCACAGGAATTTCCTGCTCAGCTCAGAGACTGTAAAAGGGACAGGAGAGAAAAAGGGTACCTGTATTTCAAAACTAAACAGGTCCAGGTGGCACAGATGACCTCTTGGATGCTACCTTTCCTCAGCAGTGTCCTGCTGAGGATCTGACAGGTCCTGGAAACTCAACAGAACTCTTTCGAATCACAGTTTGTGGCCATGAAGCCTGCCCACCACCGGTCAACCTGGCCACGTCTGACTTCTGCCTTCTATGAAGGCTAGCACGATATGCTGGAGAAAGGTGGTCACCCATCTGCCCTGTGGATGGTCTCTCAGCCATTATGCAGCTCAGTGTCCTATCTGTGTGAAGGGTACATGGTGCCCACGGGCAAAACTGAGGTCTCATAATTTTCCCCTGTGACGCATTCAAAACAGCAATGGTCTATCAGAAGTGCTGAGAAATATTCTTCCCATTTTCCTTAGGAAATGTATGATTAACAAGCAATCACTGGGTGAAGACAGGACATTTGAAACAGACTTGTATACATACATCATGGGTGTGTGTGCTCATAAAAATAACAGAGTTAAATTTCTTCCCTGAAGATCAAGTTAAGCTTGACTGTTCAGTATCCTTCTCTGCCAAGGAGGAAAGAAAATCAAAAAGACTTAGGGTACAGCTTATGTCCCTTTTTCTGATGTGTCCCAACCTCCAGAGTAGTCAAGCTCCAGGCCACACTCATAAGCACAGGTCCTCTGCCCAAGGGTCACCCACAGATGCCCTACTGTCTTGCCCTTCTGTTTCCTTCAGGTTGTACCCCTGTGCCGTGCATGTATGAACTTCCTATGTGAGCCGGGACCTCTCACTTGTGTGATGACCGGGAAGAGGGCATGCATTCTCCCTTCCATAGGACCCACAATCCTGTCCTGAGTCCTTGGACTGGATGTCACTCTTGGATCAAGTTAACGCACTGCTTGCTTTGACTTGTTTCCCCTCAGAGGTGCCCTGTCCCTGAAATCTTCATTATGGAAACTTGGAAGACAAATTATGAACAGAAGTTTCTCCCAGCTCAGGAATCCCAGAGCCTGCTGCTTGCTTGAATAGGGACAAGAGGACATGAAGGAATGTAAGTGAACATCAATGAACATCACAGGTTTTTTTCCTGCCACAACAAAAGCAGCGAAGATGTGAATGGGTGACAGATTTGAATGGGGCGAGTGCGATATTAAGCTTGGAAAGCACTCACCTGTCCACAATCACTGAGCATGCCAGCCAGGAAAGCCCAGCACTCTGCTGACTACTGGCTGCTCTACAACCCTCTGCTCTGGGGAAGAGGTGGAAACACACCAGTGGTCCCTGGGAGAGGAAGGCTGTGAGTGGCAGCCACACCCTGCTGTTGCTCTTTGAAGTCACCTGGCCTCCTGGACACCACCTGCATCAGAGTAAGTGGCCCGTGCTTCCCAAGGGGACAGTGACAGAGTCCAGGATCCTAAAACTCAGCATCACAGACCTAGTCCTTTCTTGAGGCTACTTCCTCATGTTGTTTGTGATGTCTGGGACCAAGACCTCAGTCACCTTCTCCCCACCAACCCAACTGGGAGGTCTGTCTGTAGGCAGTAGATTCTACACCCAACAGGGAGCGGTGTGATCCTTACGTTCCCTCCTTGTTTCAAGGGCTCAGTATCACCGCAGTGCTCTAGATGCCACTAGGTCCACCTCATTTGCCAACTTGGCAAGCTTTAGCTCCCTGCTTGTTTACCTCCTTCCCTCCAGCTTCCTGCCCTTGATGACCTACCTGCTCCCTCTCAGAGGTAGGCTTTGCTAGACCCTGGCTGTCTAGCCCAGCAGCTCTCTGTTTAACTTAACCTTTGACAGCATAAGTGAAGTTGGAGGAGTCAGCTTCCAGTAGAAGTTAGATGTTGAGGTTGATTTCTTCCCAGGAGATACCATCAAGGACTCAAAGGAAAGAACCAGTACAAAGCTTTAGGCATGTGCCTGCTTACCAGGGGCCTTTCTGTCTCTGGAGTCCACAGTCCTGCTGGGGGAGGAAAGTGGGCTGGATATTGTGGACTTTTTCCAAAGACAATCAGAGATGCCACCAAAATGGAAGAAAAACAGAAAGAGAAGAGTGAAAGAGGACGAGAGGCCTTGCATGACTCATCAAGCAGAAAAGACAAGGGTGGTGCCAGCATAGGACGGCAGAGGCAGAGGAGGTCAGGAAGTGGAATGAGGACAGCACAGCCCGGCACCTCTGTCTACACTGAGCCCCATGAGCTTGGAATCATACTGTATAGATGAAGCAATGTCCCTTCAGAGAGCCTCTGAGGCAGGATGGATTCATGAGCAACTTAAGTTCTCTGGCTCCTCGTGCTGAGTCCACTGCATACTCTGGATCACATCTCTGTGAGTCATCTCTGGAGAAGAAGTGAGCCTGGGCTCTGCAGAGCTATCACAGGGCCCTGTACAGTTAGTGCAATGGCTCTACTCTCCGTTAGGAGAGCAGACGTCACACATGAGATCCACGTTATGCTAGTGCTTTCCCTTCTGCAATGCTCTGTCCCTTTAGGTCCTGATCCAGCACTGGGCTCACCTTTGACTCTAGTTCTGTCTCTCATAACACTGAACTACTGCTACTATCCAAGCACATAGTGGGCATTCAGCCTTTCTAGGGAATCAGAAACACTGGACTTCCAGGGAAAAGCTCAGAAGCTGACTGAGGAGTTTGGAAAGACAAAAGGGTCCCAGACCAAGCTTCTCCCATGAGCCAGCTTTTGGGAAAGCAAGGCCTCTGATCTCCAGGGGAACTGGCTTGTGACATTGCAGAGTAAAAATCTTAACACCAGATTGGTTAAGCAGAATGTCCAGCAAATGTGCTCCTTTTCTGCGTCACCCAGGCCTTGATTAAGACCTTGCCACAGCTGTCACTTTGTGCCCACCCCATGCTCAGTTAATGGCCTTGTGGCACTCCTGTGCATTCCTGCAGAGATGCCCCCACTAAGATGAAGTGTCAAAAAGACCTCAATGACAAACCACAGTCCAGGACACTCTTCCCAGTGAGGGCAGGCCTGGGGCCATGAACAGACATCAGAGGCCAGAAGTCAGGTCCTAGCTTCTCTATCTGGAGAGTGTGTAAGAAATTTCCTCTCTGCAACGCAGGGACAACACTCTTTCTGCTTAAGTGGTTGCTATTGTAAGAGCCATAAAACTACGAACTCTAAAGCACTACACAAAAGTTAGCTTTATTAGTATTTTCTAAGCCTATTATCCTGACAGTTGATGGACATGGCTCCTATTTGCCCAATTTCCTGTTTCTTGGTATACTGAATCTAATCTCTTTATTTGCCAAGATTTCCCATTTTGGTCTGGACAAGCAGATCTTCCCGTGCATCCCCTATGGCTGGGCCTGCCTGGGGTGCGGCTTCCTCAGCCCTTGCTGTGATCCGGCCTCCAGCTGAGAACCCAAGGCCAGGCCCTCTCGCTTCCAGACTCTCCAGTGACAGGGAAGACGGGCTCTTTCAGCGCCCTGGGGTATAAATATCTGAGAGAGCATGTGCATGTGATTTCCTTCTTTTTTAATTGGTAGTTTGGATTCTACTGCACAATCAGCTCTCCCTCCATCACGTCAATTAGCTCCTGCAAATGCATGGGGTGACTCTATAATTATCACTTAGTGTCAAAATTTGAAAAGTGGAAAGAAGCAAACCTTAACCATATGACTTTGAGGTGAATGTTCCTGAGTTGATTCTCCCTATTTATGGCTTTCACATGGGTCACATGGTGGAGGAACCGTGTGAATACACATGTTTAGAGTCTTAAGATTTAAAAGCTACCTGCCTTTCCACAGCCGGACACACGCTGAGTCCCCAGTTCCTCCTCTGTAAAATGTGACTGAACCCCTGCCCCACCTAATGCATACAGCTTGAAGAGTAAGGATGAGGACTGAAAGCTAAGCCGTACAATTCTGTGAACTGTCCAGGGAAAAACAGAACAGATGTACGTGAGCATTGCCATTTTATCTGATAAGCATTTCACTCCTTTCAGAACAGAAAGTTAATTTGCAAATACACATGACCCAGCAATAGCGACCCGGCCTCTCACTGCTCAGCAAGGCTTTTCCAGGTCATACCTGATGTACTAGCATCTACTGTATGGCATCATCTAACCAGGGGTGCCCGGTAAACCCTCTGAATGGAGACAACCTACACTAGACTGCTCATGTGCACAGGTTCTGGACTCTGGCTGACCAGAGGTTTGACAACTTGCTTTGCCTTGTGGTACCTACAAGATAAGATCTAACTCAGTAGATCAGATTTGGCATTTTTCTAATGCTTGAGTGAGAGCTTTTCAGGATAGGTCCTTAATTAAAGCCTGACCTTTCCTTCCCTAAACCTGCTGCAACACTTCTCAGTGATCATTCTGCGAGTTGTCAGTGTCAACAGACATGACCAAGGAAAATGACCTGTGCTCAGGCCACTGTGTCGAAGTCCTTTGCTCCTCCCACTGCTATGAGCTATTTAACAGCAAGATGGGGAAGGAGACTGCTCAGCATTGGAGCTCTTGGGTGTTTATGGAGGGACACAGAGAGAGAGAGAGAAACAGAGAGAGAGAGAGCATGCACCCACAGGTTGATGCTGTTCTAGACAAATACTTCAGCTGCAATTAAATGTCGCCACTGTACTTAGGACAAAGGACAAATGATCAAAGAAGACTAATTATAATGAATCATGATCCCTCTCCAAGTCTGTGCTTGGTATTTCAGCTGCCATGTGAATGGATGACAAGGCTGAGGAAATTACCGCCTGCCATCTGTCTAAAAATTCAAAACAGGAGCAGAAAGAGCGCAGAGGGCAAGCCAGCTAATGATTAATTAAAATCTTAAAAGCGCTGCTCATTAGTCAATTTCTGAGTCCATACACTCCTAAGGAGGCCGAGAACAGGGAGGTAGCATCTATCAGTTCCAACAGGGTGTTCTCCTCAGTGGACAGACAGTGTAGTGATTCACAGATGTAGCAGTCACAGGTTCAAGACCAGCCCTGTGGCCCCTCATGTTCCTCTATCTCAGCCACTCAAGTAACTTCCAAACAGGCTGGAAAATGGAACAAAGATCTCACTGTCGTCCCACCTCACAAGGTCTGTTCCAGGCTTGTCCAGCAATATCTCCCACTTAGTGTGTTCAAAGTCAGCCCCGTTATCTTCCCTCAAAGCTTTTCTAATGGGACCTGATCAGAAAACAGCACTGTTACCACACAGGTCTCTCGTCTTCCAGTCCGGGCTTCGGTGCAGATGGCCCCTTGGAACTGCTCTCCTGAGGAGATGAAATCTGCCTTCTGTCCAGCCTCCTCCTCTCAGCTCTCACCCCCTCCCTGTCAGCTCAGGAAACTCCACAGCTCAGCATAGCCTCACTGCCTTCCAGCCCAGTCTCTCCTCTACATCCACCGCCCACTCCAAGGCCCAGCATGACTTGTCGTTGCCTGAAACCCTTCACCGGCTGATAGCATCCACTGATTCTACTTTTAGATTCCTTTAAATATCACAAACTGGGGCCGGGGATTTAGCTCCATGGTTCTGCACCTGTCTTGGAGGCGCAAGGGCCTGGGGTTCAATCCCCGGTTATCATATACCATACTGGGTGTGGAGACTCACACCCAGCAGCAATCAGTAACACATGCCACAGTGCCGGGCGTGGTGGCTCACGCCTGTAATCCCAGCACTTAGGAGGCAAAGTCAGGAGGATTGCTGTGATCTGAGTTGGAGGCTGAGCTCAGCACCAGCCTGAACTACAAAGAGAGATCCTATTAAAAAAATAAAATAGCAGA
Organism: Petromus typicus; assembly: GCA_004026965.1. Taxonomy (NCBI): domain Eukaryota; kingdom Metazoa; phylum Chordata; class Mammalia; order Rodentia; family Petromuridae; genus Petromus; species Petromus typicus. Next base: position 6,882 of record PVIR01020166.1, read on the forward strand.
AAGTTACGTACACTCTTTGGAGCAAGCGTCCATACACAAAACAACTGAAAGTAGTTCAGGGATAGAAGCAGCATGTGCCCCGAAGTGCTGCCTGTTACTGTTTGTTGCCCCGGATGTGCCTTGGAGTCGCTCAGGAAAATACATGGTAACATCTATTGGTACAGAATTTTGCGACTCCGTTTCCCTTCTTCTCCAACTCCTTCTCTAAGGACCATATTTGCGATCTGCTCAATTGCTGTATAGCACCAGCCTCTTGTATTTGAACAAGGTCTTGGAGCCCATGAGGAATCCTCATATTTCTCAAGCACTTATTCAGCACACACTCACCGAATGTCAGCTGCCCAAAAGTGCTGCTCCAGATGTTGACAATACAGGGTAAGACAAGTTTCCTGTTTTTCCTGGTGTGTGATCAGTAGTGTAATGGGATGAACAAATAAATATTAGTTGGGATCATATGAATAGTTCAAAATAGTGAAAAATGGTCATAATTTAAGCAATTTCATATGGCTTTATCTATATACATTACATACCCCTGGTTCAACCTCAAGTCAGTTCATTCATACAAGTGCCACGATGAAAAGATGGAGCCTACCTAACCCAAAGGAGGCAGGAAGATGCCCAGGAAGAGAGGCAGCAGACAGAGGTGGAGGCGGATGGAAGGGAGGCTGGCGTGGAGCAGGTGATGAACAGCACAAGTCCGCTGGCCAAGAGCATGTGCAGTGTATGACTTAGGAGCATTTCAGAGCAACATGAAAAGGCCACAGGACAGTCAAGCAAACCAAACGAAAAGCAAAGAGGGGAACTACTTAGGCATTCAGAGTGAGTGACACATGCTTTGGGGACAGGCCTGTGAGATGCAGAAGTTCCCCTCAGGGAGGAGCGGCGACCTGCACAGTGGGTTGGCTAAGCAGCTCCAGCAGGGCAGGAGAGCGGAGCTCCTATTTTAGCAAGCCCTTAGCAATGAGATCTGTGCTGACCCGGAGTTGCTCTCAGAGAGGGCCTCTGCCTGGTTCCTAAAGCATCTCCTCCACCGCAAGACCCTACACACATGGATGCAAGAAAAAAGCCTAGGACAGAGGCATCTCCTTTAGGTTCTGTGTCTTATACAGCTCATCCTGTCACTAACCAAACAGATAATTCTAAGAAAGACAAGGGAGATCAAAACAGAGCAATAAAACAGTACTGTGAAGGGCATGTAGTAATTTTCATCAGGTAATTAGTAGCTAGCAAGTTTCAGCATTGCAATATGTGACACTCTGAGCTACACACCTTACACACATGACATATGCTGTTATTACGACTTCAAGGTAGCTACCTTTTGCTTAATTTTACAGAAAATGTCACAGTTAAAGCCATCTGTCCCACCAAAATAAGGGGAACGAGGACCTTGTCATTATTTAATTCTTCTAGCACCTTCCAAGACTATTCCTTGTAGACACATTCTTGACAACCAAGAAAACAGGTCAACTAGATGGAAACTTTGGAAATGTTGTATCCTGGGCTGAGCGGTCATAAGTGTACCAGCCTCCCATGTGTATCCAGCTGAGCCACTTGGCTCTGCTTTCTTTTCAATGAACACAACCAGCTCTGAATCCCTCTTCACTGGCTGCATCTTTCTACTCGTTCTCTTATGTCCTCTGACATTATCGTGGCTTTTGAAGCTGGTCCCCTGACACATGCATCTGTGTGTGTGTGATCATCTGTGTGTATGCACTCGGTGTGCCACACGTTAGTGAGTCTCTCACACGCGAGTGTGGTGAATGTTCCAGACATAGGTTAAGCTTTGTACCCAGCACACTAGAAAGCATCAAAATAGAGTAGAGCACATGCTCAAAAGAGTTTTTCGTTTATCAGAAAGATCATAAAATAAGTTTATAAAAGCCAATGAAGAAAAGTATTCTCTAGAAAAACAATTTCCCCTCACACTTCTCCAGAGAGTTTTGTTCTTCACCAGTGTTCGGGAGGCTGATCTGGACACACACACACACACACACACACACACACACACACACACACACATCAGTGTTCTGTCTGAGCTGGGATTCAGGTGACAGACTGAGGAGCCCTGGTGCAAAGCCTGCTCAGCGGTGGCTCAGGAAGGACCCTGAAGGGCACTCACTATCCCAGCTCTCCTGGTCTGAAGTCCACTGGCAAGATGCCCGGGGCTTTCAGGGCCCATTCACACCAAGACTTGTGAGTTCCCTCTTTTCCTTCAGATTCATACTGCATGTTTTTTTCTAACTTGTGTCGGACTTTGTCCAACTGAGCCACGGCAGTGGATTTTGAACTCTCCTGAGGTGTTCTTTACTGAGGGCTATCTCCCCGGAGTCATCCTGAGCTATTTAATGGAGCAATCGACCCCTTTCCCACAGATGAGAGGTGTTCCTGGGCATTTAGCCCCTGGCAGGCTATAGGATGGTGCTCGCCAGGGTACCACCTACCACCGTCCAACCTGGGGACTCACATAGGGTGGAACTCAGAGGAATGCACTTAGAAAAGACCGATCTATCATCCCTGTGGTGTTCAGGTCGGCTCCCCACATACGTTGTGGTGACTACAGTGTTCTAGTCGGCTACGTACTAATGTCAGGACACAAAGTGGCTAAAGAGGAGAATGGGAAACTTAATAGATGAGGTGAAATCACCGCCCGCTGTGATCGCCTCCACAGACACACAGAGGTTATTTATTTGGAGTGATTAATTCACTCTAAAATAGGCTTCAAAGAGCAGGCAGTGTTGTGGGTACTCACGGGAAGCCTGAGTGTAGCAGGGAGGATAAAGGGTCGGCTCCTCGGCACCGAAGGCCTGGTGATGGTAGGGAGGGCACTGCAGGCTTCGGGGGTGAAGGGTCGCCCTCCAGGAAGCCTCCTCAGCACCCATGGGTGGCCAAACCTGGCGCAGCCCTCTCACCTGACCAGTGCACAGCAGGCCTGGGGTTTAAAAGCATTGCTACTGGCAAACATATTTATTTTCCTCATTTATGTATTTCTATTAAATGCTAAGCTTTCCTATATTAAGTTTGGGACAGTTAGAGCAGAAATCCCGAAGTCAGATCATCTGAAAGTACAGATTAGGCATGATGAGGAAAACCTCACAAACTGAAAACAAAACCCATGAGAACAGTTCTACATTTTATTTAACTTGAGGAGGGCAACTGAGGGTGGTGGTGGTCAGTGTTTAAGGGCTCAAATTCCAGTCCTCTCACTTGTGGGCTGAGTGACCTGGGGTGAGTTGCCCAAACACTTAAGCTCTCAGAGTGTCAGCTTCCTCAGGTAGAAGTGGAGTTAATAGTCTGTACCTCATAGGAAATACTGTGAAAATTAAATGGAAGTATGTTGAAGATCTTGCCTGGATCCTTGACCCAGTTTAATGTTTGCCTTTTCATCTTAATATGTTTTTGATGTATACATGTATTTTTCAGCAGTTAAATGACCAGATATACAACTGGCTTTTGTAGTTCCTTTTATTCCTTTCATTGCTCTCTCCCCAGCGAAGAGCTTTTTCTTCCCTGAGATCTGTATGATAGCCATTTCAGCTTCTTTTGTATTTTTCCCTTATATATCTCAATGTTTAATCCACGTGAAATTGTTGGCTGTCTTGTGAGATAAAGCAAGAGCTAGCTTTCTCAGCTGAATGACTGTAAGTACTTTAGCATTGTTTTCATTCTTAAAATGTCCAGGCATATAGATAGCATGTATCCTATATTCTTTGTTTCTAGAATATGCTTGTTAGTCTTTATCTGTTCTTCCTTGTAATCAGTTTTAAAAGTGGCAAACTCATAACTCACACGTCATGACCAGAAAAACAAACTTATTGAGAAGTAGATGAAATAGATAATATAGATGAAGCTTATCGAAATAACTTTGTATGCATTATTGATGAAATGGGGCTTCCTTGACCTCCTATTAGAGTTGACTGACTGGAGGGAAGATTCCAGAAGGTCTGGTAGCTCAGAGGGCTCAGAGCTGTCAAGGCTCTACTGTTACTATGGGGAACCTTCAAATCCAATGTCCAGATCATCAAGCCATGGACCAGAACAGTCATGAATATGAATCATAATTGTGTAATTTATTAACCAATTATCACGGGACAGGGATAGTTCCAAGCCTAAAAAAGCAACAACAACAATAATTGACACAAAATAACAAAAAAAGAGTGTAAAAATGAGCTTTGGATTCAGACAGTCCTGGGTTCCAGTCCCAGTTTTGTTGCTACCTAGCTGTGGGGATTTAGTATCAGCAACGGTCCTGAGAAGGGTGAGGATGCATGTGCAGCACTGGCAAAGGTTCAGCAGTGGACACTGCTGCAGGCACTACCCTAGAAATATCGAGTTCAGCCCTCATAAAAATTGCATGGCCTAGTAAACCTCACTGCTGAATAAATTAGAAAGCAAAACAGCACACAGGTTCTTCATAGGTAAGACAGAGCCAACTTCAAAATCGGTTTCTCTGGCCTCAAAGCCTCATAATTTTAGCCTGTATGTTCATTATTTTCTTCCAGAGTGGAAGCCAGGGGCCATCTATTCACTACACACTAGCTGTATAGTACATAGAGGCACTGTTATTTGAGATAACACTGCAGGTGTTTCCTAGAGTTGGTAACTTTTAACCTTGAATTAATGCAACAGCTGAAGAAGACACTCCTAGAAAGTGGTACAGATTTATTTTACAGAAGGCGACCATTCTCCTTGGGTTACCCAAACGTTCTTATCTACAGATATGACACCATGATCCATGTTGGAGATTTCAGACAGATATAAAAGAAGCTCTAACAATAATAAGGGCCAGCCTCGATATTATACATACACTGCTTAAAGGTCTAGCTACTTGGCACTGCCCTAATTCTCTAGGGTAAGGTCAAACAAATTCATAATTTTTATTCTTATCATTAATTAATATTGTTACAAAAGAAAATAATTAAATCTGGCATTTTGCAGTTTACTTGATCTTAATATTCAACCTCTTATGTAAAAATAACAATTGTTGAAGTAGTCAATTTCTCTCCCATTTTAAATATGAGAGAACGGAGGGTCACAAAGATGCCATATTCATATAGTCCAGTAGAAATTGCTAATTATCTGTCATTGATGGCTCTTCCTCTTTGAGTAGGACTGAACTCAGGCTTGAACATCCCTCAGTGAGGAACTACATTTCCCAGCATGCTCTGTATCTCCATGGGGTCATGTGACCAATTCATGACACACCCACCCCACCCCACCCCCGGTTGTGGGTAGGAGGATAAGCATCAGCTGCAAACCTGGACCATAAAAGCATCTACATTTTCTCCTCCCCATTTGCCAATGGATGCTAATGTTTAGAACTCTGGAAAGCTACATGAAATCTGTGGAGCCTAAACACAAAGAAATCCAGTTCTTTTTTTTTTTTTTTTTTTTTTTTTTTGAGACAGGGTCTCACTTTGTGGTTCAAGCTGGCCCTGAGCTCAGCCTCAAACTCACATCACAGCAATCCTCCTGCCTCTGCCTTCCGAGTGCTGGGATTACAGGCGTGAGCCCCCACGCCCAGCACTGTGGTATGTGGTACTGGTTGCTGCTGGATGTGAGTCTCCATACCCAGTATGGTATGTGGTGACCAGGGATCGAACCCGGGTCCTTGCGCTTGCAAGACAGGCACCGGAACCACTGAGCTAACTCCCCAGCCCCCAGAAATCCAGTTCTTGAACACACAAGGTGGTGTATATCTAATATATGAGCTTAGTATAAGGAAGTAGCTTTCAGGGATATGAACAGCCTGCACAGTGCATGTGCCATGGGTTCACCATCACTGTTATTAGAGTCTAGACTCCCATTTGTGCAGAAAACCTCCTCTCAGGAGAACAGGTGATCACAAGCAATTTCTCCTAGAAATGTGTTACCTCAGCTTCTCAGTGAGTAGGGAAAATGGTGGTTTAAATCTCTCTATTCAAAGTGAATCAAAGGATTTTCACATGGATATGACAGTACAAGAAAAACAAAAACAGACTCCAAGAGCAGCAAAATTTAAGCTGTGGATTACTGAAATCATAAAGGATACATTCAACTGAGAAATATGCAATAAACTGTGTTCTAAACCTTGTGAGCCAAATCCTCTATGTGTCAGCTGGGAGTCCACGAGGCCTGCAAATGTGGATGCGGCACCAACTGAGCAGAGCCAGCTGACTCGGAGGATGTTGAGAACATAATCTGTCATGTTCTGGATGGACAGCCTGACTCTGTATTCATGAGCAGAATCATGTCTAAAGGGCCAAGGCTAACACCACCAAAGATGGAGCACACCATTATGAGCTCACAGCACAAGGGTTGGAATACTCATAATTGCTTCCTTCATATCTGGGCCATAAACAGAGTTATCAACTTCATCAAGGATAGCTCTGGCTCTGCCAAAGATCTGAAGGCATTCACAGTCTGGCAGGAAAACAACCAGAAGAGACCAAGCCAAACTTCACATAGAGGATGTATGGCTCCTACTGGTGTTATTTGTAGCCAGTAGGTGCATTGTTGTTATTCTGAATGGTCAGATACAAAGGACTCCGTAAATCGTGTAAGTGAGTGTGTGTGTGTGTGTGTGTGTGTATGTGTGTGTGCATGTGTGTGTGCATGTGTGTGTGCATGTGTGTGCATGTGAGTTCTGGAAAGAATTCTTCCAGACAGTCACACAGGTTGGTCTCAGCTGTCAAGCCTTTGAGAAGTAATGTATAATTCAAGTGGCCACCGCTTCCTGGAGCAGACTTGCAAATGTTTGATGCGACCATTGCCGAGGCGTAATGCATCTCAGAATCCCAGATGAGAAATCAAGGGCTCACTGTCTTGAAACAGAACAGACAGGTGCAGCTACATGGGGAGAGGTTGATACACATCACCTGTGAAGGTTTCTCACCACTGTTAGTGATTTTATTTACATTTGCCAAAATTCCTAGAAGCCAAGAAAACTATTTGTTGAGACAAATGTGTGGCAGGCTGCTTTCTTCTGTGAGATGGGATATAAAAACCCAGCTGTCCATGCCACCCCTGTGGGTTTTGCTAAACTGTTTACATCATCAGGTAAATTTCCTCAGGTTAATATTTGAATTAATGCATTAATTCACTTGACATTTCATGTTCACAGCTGATACTTCAGTTTTCAAAATATTTGACAGCCATATAAAACATGCTGCGGCCTGCTGGGGTCTAGAGTGTACTTCCTTGACTGAGACGGTAATGCAGACATCAGGAGGGCGGACTCCGGAGCAGGACTGCTCAGACTCCACACCAAGCTGCCACCAGAGATGTGATTTGAATAGTCTAGGGAACTCACTGAAGCCAGGTGCATCTCAGGTTCCCATCTGGGAAATGGGTAATGGTGGCCTCACTGGGTTACCTCCCATAGAGATGTAAATCTGCAGAATTAGAAGTTACTGGCATCGTGGAGACCAAGAACACCATCAGTAGAGTGAAAAAGAACAGAATGTTTATTAAGCAAAAATTGCTTTGGTAACATGAAGGTTTAGATTTAAAATATCTCAACATGTCCACATGTTTGGACTGAATCACAGGTTCTACAGACTCATCAGTGGAAAAGGACGTAGTAAGGCCTGCGGAATGTGCTATTCAGGGCAGCGTCTGGCTGGAGGGTCCTGAGGGTGACTGGAAGGACTGATTCCTGCTCCCCACTTCCCTCTTCCTTCTGCCTCCCTGGAAATAGCCTCCTTGATTTACTCGAGTCCATTTTAGCTGAAAAAATGTAAGACAAGCATGAATGTGTCAGAGATTGGCTCATCATGGCCCTCAAGTTGCCTGTTCTCTGTACTGATAGATATAATTTCTTCTTTCTCCCTATTCTTCAGTTTCCACAGCAACTGGGATGCTGGAACAAGTGTGTTGAGGCAAATGAACAAAGAGGAGGCTTTGTTTTCCCCACATGGATTTGTTTTCACTCACTAATTTGGGCAGCAGTAAGGAGGACTCTCGATGCTGAGCCTGGGCCATGAGCTCCAAACCTGCACTTTGTCCTCAAGGTCACACAGCTCTCCTTGCCCCCGTTAGTTATCTGGCTTCCTCTTCCTGCAAATCCCCACTGCAGCTCCCTCTGCACCCAATAAGTTTCTTCTACAAACCAAGAATAGGCCTCTGCTGCTCAGCATGGGCTCATAGCATCACCTGCCTCCCAAGTCCAGGCAGCACTGGTTCCCTGGAGGCCTCTGGCTCCCAGCAAGTCTGAGCCCAGGGCACAGAAGGGGCCTGACGGTGGGATCAAATCCTGGTCTACATCTCTTGCTATTTTCCTATTTCTCTGGTGTGAGGAGCAGTGGTGTGCTGCATGACTGAATGAAGTTTGTGTTACCCCAAGAAACTGCTGGCCATGGTTGACAGCGGACTTTTAGGACAGGCATCGGAGTTTGATCACATTTTGTTTCTTCTGAAGATATAAAAAGGGTGTTTATTGTGTGTATATGCATATAATGAGTCGACCAACTCTGAATAAAACTATTCAGAAAAAATCTCATACACACTGAATGTCCATAGAACTTATCCTGTTATTATTACAGAAACAACAAAATGTGAAAACTGCTGACAGGGTGACCCACTGTATTAGGGACTCTGTGTAATTTAGACATTATTTATAGCATATGGGAGGACCGTGTGGGTTACGCCTAAATACTGCTTCATATCACATTAGGGCGTTGAGCACCCCCAGAATTTTGTACACTTCCGTGTCCTAGAACCCACCCCCATAGCTATCCAGAGATAATGTACATATGTACATACTTATCTATCTGCCTATAAGAATGTTTACATATATATAAGATTTCTGAAGTACATATAATTGTGTGTAATTTACGTAAATATGAGTGTATGGAGATATATGTATGTATATATATATATATATATACAGATATATATATATATAGATATATATATATACCCAAATAAACAAAATCAGTAATTAAATGCAATACAAGGTGAAGAAAAGTTTTTTCTAAATCTGGTTGTCAAATCCCATAACATCACATTGTGAACCTCAAATATACACAATAAAATTTGTTAGAAATAAAGATAAATTATAGCAGGACCCAAGGAAGAAATCACCCTCCTGCTGAAAGGTGAGATCATTCTAATTTATAACAGGAAAAAGAGAAGACAAGAAGATTTCAGTGTCTGAAGCACAAATTAAAATTCTTTGCATGTTTATTTTCCTTATAAATTTAATTTATCATAATCACAAAAGTATATTAACGTCTATAAGATTTGAGCCCCTGGGATCTTTTCTACTTATTATATGCTTAGTTCCTGGTTTTCAGATAATACTGTGAATTTATTTGATATCTAGAAGGTTTAAAATCTTCATGAATATTTCTAACTGTATATGTTATATCTGTTTAAAGAGTTTTCTTGCTGTTACATGGTAGCTTTTCTGAAGATCACACCAAATGTGGGCTACTGGGGCAAACCATCAGCAGCCACTGAATGTTGTATCCGCTTTGGGAAACCACATGCGCTGAAAAGCATGCAACTTTCATTCAAAAAGCTGCCCAACACTAGACTACATGACAACGGTGGTGGATACCCTTTACACTCTGACTGGAAGACTTTTCTAGGTTCGTGTTTCTTGGAGATGGAATTTCTTGGGGAGATTTAGTGGAGGACCTGGACCAGCTGAGTGCTTCCTCTAATCCAGGTTAAAGGAAGTGTTCTCGGTATTGTCCATCATTTATTTCCCCCAATAAGAACTCCACACATTAAAAATGTAACAAAGTGGAGTTTACTGAACAGAAACCTATGCAGCGTGTCTTATAGCCCTGGGTGTTAGGACCAGTAGGGTATCAAATCCAGTCATTCATGTTATCCTTATTGCAATTTTCAACTCAGCAAAACTGAATGAGCAAAAACATCGGCTTGCTGTCATGTAGCTCCGGCAAATTATCTGGTATCACGGCGCTGAAGTCACAGGCGTGTCTGAGAGCGCATGCGCATGTGCACCAGTGTGCGGTGTAAGTGTACAGTGTATGTGTAGTGTGCGGTGTGTGGTTTGCTGGGGTGGGGGTGAGGGAAATGGGCAGGGAAACTAAAGACACAAAATCCTAAGATGCACTGGCTTGGAAAAGCGCCACTGAGAATGCTAGTGGAACGTTAGGGGTCCGTCTCTGCATGGATCAAGCACCTGCTCATTCATTCTCTAGATGATTATTAAACTCTTACTTTGTGCCAGCGTCTGCTAGTTCTGCCCCCTTTGAAAGAAGATCATGGTGCGGCCAGTGAGAAAGATGCCTAAGCAGATCATTGGAGTTGGGCTGAGTAAATGTTAAAGGAAGAATTATTAATAAAGAGCATTTGGAGAGCAGGAATGGAAAGGACTTCATGAGCTGGAATGTGGAGGAACTTTCCTCAGAGGTGCTGATATCAGGTCAGACCAAGAGCAAAGAGGATATAGGCAGGAGACGATGATGGCCAGCTGGGATCAGGAGGCAGAGGCTTGGTCCCACACAGAGCAGCAGAGACTTAGACACGGGCAAGGCTTGAATAGACAAGGGTGTGACTCCAACTACAGTGTCTGAACACTGACGGTCCAGAGTACTCCTCCCAGTTAGGTAGCTGGAGGCCAGATTCCGAAGGAGGCTGACTATGAAGCCCAAAATGAACCTGCTCATACTCTGCAGTGTAGTAAAATAAGGATTTTTAGGAAATGTGTATTAGTGCCACTCAAAAAACACTTTAGAAAGGATCAAATGAATGAAATGAATGGTACTGAAGTTCAGAAGGCTAAACAAAGACAAGACTTCTCTTTCAGAAATAAATTTAGGGTAGAGGAGTCAATAAATCTTGAAGTTTGAATGCAGAGAAGAGACAGAGGTATATTTCACATATTTTAAGCCACTGATATTCTCTGGGTGGCAGTATCAGTGAGCAAGCAGGGGACACAGCAGGAGGAAGACATTTAATGAGAAAAATAATCCCCAATTCAGACCCAGTGGATTATCTCAATAGGCAAATCTGTTGCACCTTTCTTTCGATGGATCTAGAGAAGCGTGAAACACTCTGCTGTCAAGCAAAATTCAAAGGTAGGCCTTATGTGTCCACCATGGCCGGGGTGGGGGATAAATGAGACAGGTCATTGTGGATGCCTGAGGATGTGGATGCAGAAGACACAGTCTCGCTGCACAGTCTCCACCTTCTGCAGATATTTAGCCCATAAAGGGTGCCTAGCCACACCACCCCTGCTTACCACTTCATTATCTGTCTAGGAGTCATACATACAATTTGAAAGTCATCTGGAAAAGCAGTTCAAATAACGGAGTCAGTTCTGTAACTGTGGGACAGAATGTAGGGTAGGCAAAGAGTATCAGCCCATGGGACAACTTCTGCGAAGAATATGGTCATGAAGATGACTCTGTCAAGTGCAGAATGTGCTAGAGTTAGAGGATGTTAATTGTCATCTCAATTTTCTCCATAGCATGGCCTTTGAAACTAAATCAAACCCTTTTTCTTCTCAAATATTTGCTTGGCCTATTTAGTATTTATTATTTCACATTACATGCATTAGGATCACAGCTTATGCAAATCCATCTTTATTGACTTTGCATTAAGTAACGTGACAAAGAGTCTGATCAGAAGGTCAGCCAAGTGTCTGACCTGTGGCACACTTTATTATAAATCTTCACAAGAGAAATGGCACTAAGGCAGATGAAAACAGAAGTCGTCTTCCAAATGTCTTCCACATGCTTTTGATAATACATGTTTAAGAGACTCTTGGCTTGATGTTTGGAGCATGCTCTGAAGGGTTCACACCTTCTGTTTGTTCAGCCTTGGAAACCTTCTCAGTGGCAGGCCCAACTTCCCTCCCCCAAAGCCTCTCACTTGACTTTCCTCATCGTACCTTATCGGTCATCACCACATCTTCCTGGCCCTGCTAGTCACATGCTGTCTTGCATCTTAGTTGCCTGTCAGTTGTTTATCTCACCCTTCAGACTGTGGTTCGTGAATCCTCTGAGGAGCTTTCTCTTCAGTCACATCAGAGTAGCTTTTAGAGAGAATGAGGATTTTAGTGCAGTAGAAAAGGGATGGGGTGGGAATGAGGCTATGCCAGCACCCTTCTCTCACATGTTACCTGAAATGCTTTCACACAGAGAAGGGCTCTACAATGTTCCTTCCTTTAGGAACTCAGAAGTTATCAGGATAATTGAGGGGTTTCTTAGTTTCCTCAAAGACAACCAGTTCTTTCCATGTATTTTTTCATATTGGAAGTGGATGGAGTCTGGGTTTATAATACCATTGTGATTTCCTACAGATTAAACTGAAAGTCCCAGGTTGAAAGCAATGCACCAGCACAGAGACCATCTCTTCCTTGAATCTTTTCTCAAGGTCTTTTAGTCCACATCACAGAATCCTACCCATGTGTACCCCAGCACTCTACTTCTACACCTTTTGCTGGGATAATACACAATGGTCATTAAAGAATGAACGTAGGAGGAGAGAAAACTGAGTTTAATATCATGTTTTTCAGAAATAATGTGTGTATCAAGAGAGTCTCATTTATCCTGTCTGAAAAATGATTGTTAGAAAGATCTGTGAGACAACTGGTGTACACATCTCATCCTAGCGCAACATTACTGATTTCTGATTAACAGTGTTATAATTGTTCATGTGTCCATCAGTGCAGGTGATTATGAAGTCTTTACAGGCAGTAGTCATGTTTATCTAATTTTTAGCATCTAGAACAATAATATGTTCTTTCCAACAACACCAGGTACCCAGCTGGTTTCTCTCCAAGCCAGCTGTGTTAAAATGCCTGGCGGGATTTTGTGGCACTGGGAGACTGCAGAGCACCGGCTGGCCCTCACTCCACAAAAACTGTCTAAAGTCTCTCTCATTCTCCCTAGGTTTTCTTCTTTCTCTGATGCCTCCCTTAACCCTCCCCTTCCCACTTCCTCTCTCCTTCTTCCCTTCCTCAGGTCAACAAATATGCTGTTTAAAAGGCAGGCTGTGATCTGTAACCCTTTCTTCTCTGCATGTCACACTCAAATCTAAATGTCAGGGAGATGTGTCAAAGCGAAAGAGATTGCAGCACTGTGTACTGAGAGCGAGCTCTACAGGGGATTTATTATCCTAGTGACTTGTCACCCTCTAAGAAAAAGCAGACACTGCACCCAATTATATTATCTTTGGGCTAAGCCCAGAACACCAAACGCAGCTGGCAGAACCAGGCCTGTGAGATGTCACTTCCAAGCTTCCTCTGTGTGTATGTCTCCTGGATGAGCCTCGTTAGACAGGGGATTCACACAGAAATCAGGTCTTTGATACTTGATGGTCCCCATGTGAAGCTTTTACGTTGTATGACTGATACAGTGATTTCTAGCTATTGAAACTGATCATCTGAAGACTTTTTCCATAGATAACAACGATCTTTAAAACTAACGTGAAAGCAGGAGCACGTGGAGACTACGAGATACCACCTTCCCAATTCCTCTCTCCATTCCAGCCCCCTCACTGTTTCCACTGCTCAAACATGCCATGATCCTTCTTGGCTCTCCTTATTTACTGATGCTTTTGCTCCTGTCTGGACCTCTCTCTCTTCTCCATTTCTGCCCCTTGCTTTGGAAATTCTTATTGAAAGCTTGAACTCTCAGTTAAATCTTGTGTCTCTAGGACAGTATTCCTAACTCCTCTCAGCAGGGCACAGCATCTTCCTTCCATCAGGCCTTCAAAACTAAAATCACTAAGAATGAGATCTTGTCATTGGCAAAAGCACAGATTCAACCAGAGATTATCAGTAGTAACAGCAATAAGAAAGGTGAACAGGAGGCTGACGGCTCATGCCTACTCATAAGAAGAAGCCGAAATAGTAGCTTCATAGACATAAAGAAAGAAACAGCAGTACCTGGGAGTTGGGGATATGGAACATTGGACAGTGTGTCCAAAAATAGTTAGATGGGTGAATAAGTGCTCAATGTTCTACTGCTCAACAGGGAAAATACAATCTTCTATACAGTATCTAAACAGCTAGAAAAGAGAAGTTGAAGTTCCCTAAGACAAAGAGATGGCAAATGTTCAAGAAGAGAGAAATGCTAATTGCAGTCTGATCATTATGCATTTTAAGCATATATTCAGTTATCACAGAGTACACCATAAATAGGTGTAATTAGTAAATGTCGGTTATTTTTTAAAAAATACATAAATTACTATAAAGTCAGTTTGTAATTACAATCATTGGGATAGCTGATTTAATATCTATCACTTCTCCTCATTTGTGAGCTGTTGAGCAAGAGGCATGAGTTGTTTTACAGAGAGCCCACAGCGCTGACTCCAGAGCACACTTACTGAAATGTGTCCAGTGGAAGAGTACCACATAGTCAGAATGAAAAGGGATGTGTACACATCAGTCACCTGTTTGTTCTAGGCCAGGGACTGTGGGAGTGGATGTAAATATACATCATCAGAGATGACTTTCCCATTGAGAAACTAGGAGGCATCATGACCTATTACAAACAGGAAACAGAGACTCAAAAATCAGAGTCACGTGACTGCAACAAACCAGTTCCTCTAAGAAGTAGGAGAAACAAACTCTCCAGCTCATCAGAGAAAGGCACACTGTGAGGGATGAACAACTCTAGTTTCACACAGAGCACCCTCAACTAAATCTTTCAACTGCCTACAAATTTTACAGAGTTACAGTGGAGTGTGAGATCCATCCGGCTTTTAGCCCTTTGTGACCCCGAGTGAAGGACTTCTCTTTCCCCAGCATCATCACAGGTAATTCAGTTTCCCTGCTGACTTTGACCTGCTGGTGCTACTATGCACTCAGTGTTCCTCATCTGGAATTAACTTCATCACTCAGTGGATGAAGTTGTGTGGGATCTTGTTCTACCCGCCATGTTTCTGCTCTAAACCATGGGTGGCCCTGTCTGTCTGTCCTACACAGTTACAAGGGGCACTCAACCTGCTCTGTTTACAAAATTCCTTTTTACCTTCCTAAACATCACTGAATTTGCTGAAATAATCAATAGCAAGACCTGAATTTGAGTGACATCTACAGTCAACCTGGAGTTGTTTTTGTTGCAGTGCAGTGGACTCAAAAAGCAGCCTCCTTCCTACACCCTGGCGGCTAAGGACAGATTTCTGCATGAACGCTGTCTTCTATAACATCTGTAATGTGTGTATTATTGGCTCATTTCTACCATATGAATATTAGTGAAGTAACAAAGTGGAGTTCACACTCTGAGGTGACAGTCATTTGAATAATCTATTTTCCTGTTTTTAAATGGCACCATCTACTAATCTCCTGGATGCCAGACATTCTTTTTGTAGCCGTGTCTTCATAGTTTGTAGCAAAATTGTCAATGTTCACATGAAAATATCACCTGTGCTATTCTACAAAACTGCTCCAGCACTTAAACCCACCTAAGAAAGACAGATTAACTGCTAATCGACTGTGCTTCAGGAATTCTACAAAAGGATTTGTTCCACATTTCTATGACCGGAGGTCATGTTCCTTTCTGGGAAGAAATCCAAAGCATGTGCACATTTTCTAAATTTATGCTGAGTCAGCAAACTATTTATCCTCGTCAGCAGTGAGCACAGTAAACAATAAAGCTGCCATTTTAATCATTCTGGAAACGTAAAATACATTTGCAACAGAGCCTTGCTAACTAGGGGGAGACAGGATGAAAGTGGAAGAATGCTTTTTTCAAGTTAGTTTCCACTTTTTGTCTTCACTGTTTACCACATTAATTTTATGAATTCAGATGCAAGAATTGCAGTTATTTGCCAAGCAATCTATTTTACACTGTCCTGCATTACAGGTAAATTCATGACACTGGTTCAGAGCTGAAGCAAGTGTACAGAGAAAAAACAGTGGCAGAAGAGTCCCACAAGGATGGTATTTCTAAGTGAGGGTATTCACAAAGATATTGGCCAAAGGTAATTGTCTCTGATTCTCAATAATCTTAATATTCTAATTCATTCCAAAATGTCTAACACAGAGAAAGCATTAAAACAAAAGAAGCAGGGGTAAATGAGTGAACAACAATAGTTAATGAGGCAAATGCCCAGAAATATAGTATAAAAATGAATAAAATGAAAGGGACCACTAAAAAAATGAACCAAGCAAATTCTACAGAGACTGATCATTTATGAAAATGGAAGACCCAAAAGTGTACATTATATACAATAATATAAAGATATTGATGAAATTATATGAAATAAGCAAATTGAGCAGTGTTGTGATCACAGAAACATGGAAATGATTTTCTGTCCCTTTGAAATTGACTAAGGTATAGGTAGTTTTCAGATATGGTTAATTTACTATAAGTAATTATGCCCATTTAATACATATAAAATTACAATTGAATATGAAAAGTTCTGAAACTAATTTTGTGCAACCTAAAAACCATTCAGAGGGGGATATCAACAAAGCCTCATAATAGACAAACCAAACGTACAGAAGATAAAAAGCACACTCACAAATTGTCAACATCTTGTTTGCCTACTGCTAGATTTTTGCTAAAGACTTTTAAAAATGACAGAACAACTCATTAGAAAAAGTCTAATGGTGATGAGTAGGAAGCATCCCACTGTTTATTATTTCCTTATTTCTCTCTTTTCAGCTCTTGTTGCTTATTTCCTAGAATATCACCAGCACAGACAGTGGCAGCAGCTCAGAGGTCTTTGGACATTTTTATTGCCCTCGATTGTCACTATCTGAGCTCCCTAGATTTCCGGTACTGAAAACTTCCATTGTAAAACCAAGTTTACTTGTGATAATTCAGAATTTGCACAGTGAGGATCTCAGTCTATAGTGCAGCATGGAAAACAGTCAGAGATAGTTGTTTCCATCTCAGATTTCCGATGTGGTCCATCAGCTGGAGCATGAGGGGTCACCACCGAAGATTCCATGTGAGCAAAGGGGAGGATGCTAGAAAGCTCTGACATACATGGGAATTTGTCAACATCGAATCTAGATGCATCTTTGTGTATAGTACATGCAGGATCCAAGAGATGCGTCTTCTCTTACCTTGGCCGATCCTAGGTCTTTCCAGAAAGAGGATGGGAAAAGTGGAACAAAGTTGTAAAGCACCAAAGATGGAGTCACACCTAACAAGACCACAGTGCTTAGACAGTGTGGGAAGCAAAAGATATGAGGAAATCAGCAATCTTATTATTAACCACTACTCAAACCAGAAAACACTTCACTAGCTCAGAATAAAAAAAAAAGAGTACAGTATCCATCATTTTAATTTTAATTCTTGGTACTGTACTACTTAGAAACAAATATTAACAGTAAAATGACAACAAACTAGAGCATCTACAGAGGTCACAGCAGAAGGGGATAGAGCTGGGTGCTATTTAAAATACACAGTTAGAGGGCCAGGGAGTTAGCTCAGTGGTTCTGGGCATGGAGACTCACCCCAGCAGCCACCAGTACCACATACCACAGTGCCGGGCGTGGTGGCTCATGCCTGTAATCCCAGCACTCGGGAGGCAGAGGTAGGAGGATTGCTGTGACGTGAGTTGGAGGCTGAGCGCAGGGCCAGTCTGAACTACAAAGTGAGACCCTGTGTGAAAAAAACAAAAAACAAAAACAAAAACAAAAACAAAACAAAACAAAAAACCTAAAATAAAATAAAATAAAATACACAGAAATGTACAGCAAAATAAGAAAGTATGTTTAAGAGAGTCACTTGGCCTATAATATTAAAATTACAATTTAGTTTTTAATTTTGTGATGTATGAAAGTGATATACATACTTTGAATTTTGACTTGATTTTTTTTCTCAGTCTAGCAGAATGTGTCCCAACATTGTCCCATGAGGTAAAATAATACTTGGAGTCACAGGATGACCATGAAAAGAGCCTCACACTTTCCTCTGTGCTTTGTTCCCAAATGAGGAAATCAGTACTTTAGTTACGTTACATTTTTTCATAGTTTTAGCTTACAGTGTGTCTTTTTGGAGTCATGAAGCAACTATATTTTTACATTTATCAACAGTGGATAGGTTTATAAAATCTTCTATGTGAACTTGAAAAGAATGTTCAAATTTTCTAGGTGGAGTGGTCCACATGTATAGTTTTCTTCAAGTCTTCTATTCCTTTCACCAGAAAATAATCACAAGAGAATCAAAAAATAATTTGAAATGAACAAAATTGGCAACAATTATTAGATATACATATAAAGTAGGAAGTTGTAAATAGGTAAAATCCTTTATTACAAAAGAAAATAAATAAAAATGTAAACTTTTAAGTTAAGATCTAGAGAAATAAGAAAAAAACAAAGCAAGGAGAAACAATGAGACCACAGAGATCACAAGTCAAAAGGGGAAAGTTAAAAACAGAATAACTCAACAAACATTATTTTTTTAAAAAAGATGAAAAAACTGAAAAAATCATTATTCAAAAAGACAAAAAAGATAGAAGTTACAAATATTAAATCAGAAATGAATAAATGTATATGATTCCTAACTGTAGGTGGGATGTTAGCTAAATAAAGAAAAAGAAGAATACTATGAAAAAATATTTGCTAGCAAATTAATTTAGATAAATTTCTGGAAAGACACAATAAATATTGACAAGAAAAACGTTACATCTGAAAAAAAGTGTATCAGAGAAGTAAACAAAATAAGCATTTTAATCAAATCTCTAGAAGAAAAGCCTGAAGTCACTGATAAATCCTACCAAGTGTTTGAGATGAACTAATAGCAACATTTCACAAAATCTTTGATAAAAAAATGGAAGGAGAAAGATAGGGTCACTTTTTAACGTAGTATGTGATCATTGTTTCTTTGACAACATAATGAATCATAGATATCACATGGGGAAAAGAAGCTATAGAGCAATATCCCTTGAGAATATAGACACAGAAAAAAAATCAATATATTAGCAGATAAAAGATTAACTTAATAATGAAAAATCTAACAATGTAACAATAGCAAAGGAACAGAACAAATTGGATGGGCAGGGAAATGGGGAAATGAGAATTAAGTCATGTCAGGTACTGGTAGAAATTCTCAATGTCGACTGTGACATGATGTGTATATAAAATGTAATAAAAATCAATTTATAAAAGAAGAAAAAACACTGCACTTACTATAGTAGGAAAAATATTTCACAAAAAATGAAGAAACTTTCATGATAAAAACTCTTGGTAGACTAGCAGTACAGGAGAATTTCCATAGACTGAGTAAAAGCATTTATGAAAAGCTCACATCATCAAATTTGGTGTAGAAATATGCAAAATCATCTTAAGATCACCTTAAGGACTCATAATGTTTGCATTTGTTTCATTTATTCAACATTGTAATATAGTTTATAGCTATGGAATATAGTCAAGGAAAGAAATAATAGATAACCAGTTTGGGAAAGAAAAAAACTAAAATCATCTTTATATGTAGATGACTGTCTCTTGAATATATGTCAACAAACACACACACACACACACACACACACACACACACACACACACACACACCCCTCATAGAACCAGTTACAGGAACTGAAAGTTTGTCTGATCTAAGGCCACTATAAACAAATCAGCTATACTGTTAATAATGAAAAATTTAGATATAAAAATAAGAGAATTCCAAACAGGACTTCTAGTTTCCATACAACATGTAAAGAAGTTAAAACTTGTCATCTTTTTTCTGAATTCATTGAGAAAAGATGGATGAACCGAAAATTAATAAGTCTTCTTCACTCTAGCAGACAACTGAAGTCACACAGCACCAGTACAGAGAAAGAACGCACAAATGAAGACAGAATCACAGATCACCAGAAGCAGAAGCAGTCAGTACTAGAGTCAGCACTAAACCAAAGGGGAACTGAGGAATTGCTAGATAATGAGTGTGGCGTATCATGGGCAATAGAAACTGCTATTATCCAGCCTCGGGAGAAACAGGACTTTCACAAAATTCAGTGGCACTGGTAGGTTCTGAGGGTGAGATAGGAGAACACATTCTAGCCTTCCTCTACCTCAGGGGGAAAAACCAAGAAGTCTTATGACAGTCACAGCCCAGAGAAACACACTCACTACATCTAAAAAGATAGCCAGAGGGTTACAGAAGGTTTCCTGTTCATCAAAAGTTGCCATAGCATCAATTGGGCTCCAATAAGAAGGACTTGTGCTGCAGGAACCATAAGATCCAAGTCCAGCTCTAAAAAGCCTAGAGAACCCATAGATAGAGACAAGAACAAACAAGGATTTTGAGAGTTTTATTCTCTGACACACTAACTACTCCAAGCAAACACAACCAAGCTTTTGTGAGATGAATACAAACCCTCATATAAAATAATAATTTCCTTAGTTCTTTTTACCTACTACACTACTCTGTCTTTCAACCAAAATCACCAGGCATACTAGAAGGCAAAAACAAATAAACAAAATCAGCCTTAAGAAACAACAAAATTTAGAAGTAGCCAAGAAGAAACTTAAAATAAGTATGATTATGCTAGAAACTCTAACACAATCTTAAAGAATACACAGTTTGCAAGAACAGATTGTTAATGTAAACAAAGAGATAGGGGACAATGTTGAGATTGTAACAAAAAAGTAAGGAAACAAATTTTATGTATGTGGGGGGGTGGTAGGGGGGTAGGGCTATGGGAAAAAATGAGAATTAAGTTGTGTCTTATACTGGTACAAATCCCCATTATGGAGTACAATCATGATGTGTATATTTAATGTACCAATAAAGATTAAAAAAAAATAAACTCTAAGGAAATAAAATTGCTCTCAGAATGTCCTGACAACTAATTTCAGAATTTCCACAGATGTCAAAATCTCAGTATGTTCTATTGGTTGTATAATCTATGTATATCTGTATACTTTACATCATCTCTAGATTTTTTGTAATATGCAAAACAAAAAAATGAAATGTAAACAGCCACACTGCATTGTTTAAATAGTAATTATGGGATGAGATTTTTCAGTACCAAAATGATTTTTACAAATATTTTAAACTTGTAGTTAATTAATCCATAGAGGTTGAATTCATGGATATGGAATGTAGACTTTATGAAAATAGTGTTCAAATATAAAGCACTTAAATTTAACAAACATACAAGTCTCCTAATTTGGAACAAAATATTTCTAAAAAAATTAAAAATATCCAAATAATTGAAATGAAAATTAATATTCATGAATCAGAAGACATTAATCCTTAAATTATGTTCAAGTTCAGTGTAAAGTTTTAAAACTTTATCTGGCCTTTTGGCTAAAATCAATAATAAATTTATCCTAAAGTTCATATTGAAATGCATGAGAATTAAAATAACCAAAAATATCTTGGGAGAAAAAAATAGAAAGAAATAAGAAGACTCAGATTTTCTGGTTTCTTTTTCTTTCTTTCTTTTTTGTTTGAGACAGGGTCTTAAAAGGCTGAGTTCAGGCTGGCCATGAGCTCGGCCTTGAACTCACTGCAGTCCTCCTGCCACTGCCTCCCAAGTGCTGGGATTACAAGCATCAACCACCACACTTGGCACTGTGGTTTGTGATTCTGATTGCTTGTGGGCATGAGTCTTCATGCCCAGCACTGTATGTGATTACTTGGGATTGAACCCGGGACCTTGCACTTGCAAGGCAGGTGCCAGAACCACTGAGCTAAATCCCTGGCCCACTGCTTTCAACACTTGTTATAAAGTTCCACAATCAAGGATTACACTACTGGCAAATAGAAAAACATGGAAATCAGTGAAATACAACTGAGAGGCTAGAAATAAAACCCCACCTTATCATCAGTTACACCTTTCTCTAGTGGTTCTAAAAGAATTTGATGGAGGAAAACAGTGGGACAACTAGTTATCTACAAGAAAATATTGGGTTTGGAACACAACACTATGAAGAAATTTAACTCAGAATTTGCAATGCTTATAATTCTTGGGGAGAGTTCTTACAAGTATATCACACATATATGTTATCTTTCTCACCCTCTTTCCCATGCTTTGAATATTATGGAGAAGAGTAAACATATAAATGTATAATTAAAGTATTTTTTATTATTATAAAAATATTTATTATTATTATAACAAAGATGTCTCCCTAAATGAGACAAACATTTGGAAATCATCTAGCACATAAGGGACACTGTTCATAATATTTAAAACAAGTATTATGTCTCAATAACAGTAAATGCAAAAGAACACATGGCCAAGGGTAGATGCACAGAAAAGCATTATTCATAATAACCAAAAGGTAGGGATAGACCAAATGCTCATGAACTGACAAGTTAATAAATAAAATGTGAAATATCCATAGAATGATTATTCAGCCATAAAAAGGAATAAAATACTGACCCCACCACAAAATGGTGAGACTTTGAAATCATTATGTTAAAGATGTCACACAGAACTGAGCAAATATTATACAATTCTATTTATATGAAATGATCATATTAGGTATGAAAGGGGGTTTGTGGTTTCCAAAGGATGAGGAATAAGTAAGGTTAATTGAATGCTAGTAGATATGAGATTTTTTTGTAACAATGATGAAAAATTGTATTCTATAAGCAAATGATGACAATTGCAGAGCTTCATGAATATAATAATTTAAGTTTTCTACTTTAAAATCAGGACTTTAAGGTTTATAATTGTTTCTTTATAAAGCTTTTTAAAATAGACTTCAAGTTAATGGTCACTACAATTTCTTTTCTTTCATTTTGTGAAAGCAAAACATTTATTGGTACATTTTACATATACATAATGATGATATTTATCATGGAAAAATTGTAACTATACGTGGTATAGCAATTCCATTGATAGAATCATAATAGTAATTATTGTTTGCTAGTGTATGGGTGACCTTATTATAGGATCCAGAGAAAAAATTCTATTTTGGTCAAATTAAGAACAATATGAATATTCTCTCTAAGACATAGTTCATTCACATCACTAATCAATTAAGATTTTAATTCTTTGCAAGAAGATCAAGCTAAAACAAATTATTAACCTATAAGTACATAGTCACTTTCAATAAAAACATAAAGTTAGTTTTTCACTTTAATCACTAAATATATGTATGTAGAATGTTGTTATACCCAAAATTATTTTTGGCTGCCCTTTTAGCAGATTACAGGTTGCTTGGCTGATGAGCTCAGGTAACTTATTAAAATATGATATTTGCCTAAAATGGTTTAAATTCATATTTATATATTACAAATAGTGCAGTGCTACACTGATACTGAATTCATATATTTTAGATGTAATAAAACAATGAGAAATAACAAGACAACATCTTTTTGAAGAAACTATCTGTAATTTATTTTACTTGAACAAAATTCTATTGATATGCACAATGTTTCCCACTGAAATTAAAGTTAATCCATTCAATCAGAATGCATATGGTTTATGTCTAAAAATCAATGTAAATGGAAATATAGCTAAGTAACAAAAATAACTCTATACATTAATATTTTCTTCAAGTTGTAAAAATTTGTATATAATTTATATGATTCAGTTCATCGGAGAAGACCTTCTTACGCACTGGACCTGCCATTCTCTGCAAAATCTGGTTGTAAATTTGCCATTTTTGACAATTTTACCCCAACATAGAAGTAAGTATACAAAAGCTGCCTTAATCATCTAATTTTTCTAAACGTAAAAAAAAAAAATACTGTACCATTTCCAGAATCTTCCTGTAACTCTGGGAATTACCACTGGTATTGCTAAATTCCAGTTTAATAACAACAATTCAAAGAATCAGGCTGTGTATTACTGCAGCTTGGCAGACAGCACTATGGTCGCTGCTGGCAAAGTCCCTGGCCATGAGGACCTATGTCGCATGCTGGGGAATAATCAATATTC
>PVIR01020167.1:0-30946 GCA_004026965.1 Petromus typicus
GGGGGGGGGAGGGGGGGGGTGGGGCTATGGGAAAAAATGAGAATTAAGTTGTGTCTTATACTGGTACAAATCCCCATTATGGAGTGCAATCATGATGTGTATATTTAATGTACCAATAAAGATAAAAAAAAAACCTATAAAACAAACAAACAAACAAACAAAAAGTGTAAATGACCTAAGGTACATGAAAAAAAAAATGCTCAACCTGTGTAGCCATTAAAAACATGCAAATTGAAATAAACTTGAGATTTTATTTTACATCAAAATAAATACTTATCATCAAGAAAACAAATTACAAAGAAGCAGAATGGGTGTGGAGGAGAGGAAGAAGAAAGAAAAATAAGATGTGCCATGTACAGGAACAGAATACCCTGAATGAGTGAGATGCTGAATGGCATTACATGAGCTAAAATTGGTACTATCAACAAGAATTAAAATACGACAAGGGAACTGGGGGAAGGAGGAAGCCAGAGAGAAAGGGAAGAGGATTTAGAGAAAAGAAAAAAAGTAGTGTGGTATGTACATATAACATCTACTCAAAATCAGTATCACTACATGAATTGTAAACATGTAGTAAGATAAAAAGAAATCAAATGATAACAAATGCTGGTGAGGTTTCAGAGGAGAAGGCACCAAACCCAGTGGAAATCAGTACAGACAGTCTCCAAAACAGCAAAACTAGAAATCCCACTTGATTTAGCTTTTTCCCTTCTAGTGTTGAGAAAACTGGACATTTATGGTCAAAAGTGGAATGAAAGTGGACCATGAGACACACGAAATATTTTTAAATTGATTCAAGATTTAAATGTTAGTCCTGAAACAATAAAATTCTTATAGGAAATCATACGGAAGATCTTCATAACTTTGGTTTTACAAATCACTGCTTATATGATACCAAACACATGACAGAGAAAAGAGAGAACTCAAAACAGTGGAAGGAAATACTTTACTCTCTGGATATTAAAGAAAATCAATAGTTCAAAGGAAAAAAGAACAGATTTAAATGGCAATGTAAAAAATGGAAGAAAATACTTATGTCATACAAATGATGAAAGGTAATACCTATATTATCTACAACTTAATCAAGAGCAAATAAAGAAATAAGGCTTGATTAAAAGTAGACAAAGGGACGAGGTATGGCAGCATGTGCCGGTCCGCCCAGAACTCAGGGGCCTGAAGCAGGATGGTCACCGGGAGTTTCTGACCCACCTTGGGCTACATAGTACGTTCAAGGGTAACCTGAACTGCATTGCAGGATGCTGACTCTAAACAGCAAAATATGGGGTGGGAGTTCATTTCTAGCACTGAAAACCCCACCACAAAATATATACATAAATAAAAATGAACGAAAGACTAGCAGGGATGTATCTCTCAAGAAGACATACAAATCCTCAACAGATGTGGAAAAAGAAGTTAGTGTCTCTTCATCTGGAAAACGCAACTTGAAACCACCGTGAGATGACAACTTATACCCATTAGAGTGAATGCTACTAAAATAAAAACGAGGAGAAAGTGGAATCATGTGCATGTGGGTTCGAGTGTGAGGAGAGGCAGCCGGGAGGGGCATAGCACGGAGCTTCCTGAAAACAAAACTGACACTACAGAAGGATCGCACAGCGCTACTTGTGAGTATTTATCCCGAAGAACCGAGCGCAGGATCTCAGACGGCTGCCTGTACTTTCAAACTCACTGAAGTGTCGCTCACGACAGCCGAAGATGGAAGCAGACCAGCTCGGTGCCCAGCTCAGGGTAACCAGGAGAGCCATGCGGGCACCTCTGTGTCATTTGCCTTCAGCTAAATGTCGCCTCCTGCTTACTTGAAACTTCAGCTTATCACGACTTCTGTGTGAAGTCTTCTGCCTCTTCCATGCACCGCTTGGTCGCTTCAACTCTAGATTTCTTACTGAAACTCATGAATAGGGGTCCGAAAGTCGCATGCTCGGGACTTCTTACACTGGGAACACCACAGACCCCGGAGACTCGCTGCCATTGCTCCGCCAGCACCGCGTGCGCTCTGGTTTAATTATCCCACGCGGCTGCCACAGCGCCCGTGGTGGCCGCACGGCCCAGGCTCTGACCGGGGTCCCTGTGGACGAGATGCGCGCGGGGCGGGCTTCACTGGCGGGTCGGGTCAGGCCAGGTCGGGTCAGGCCAGGCCAGGTCAGGTCAGGACGGAGCTGCGGGGAAGCGAGGTCAGGGCCGAGCAGCGCCAGCACCGCCCAGCGTGAGTGGGAAATGCAGGTGAGCCGCGCGGGCGCGGAGGACGCGACACTGGGGCGAGGGAGCTCTCTCCGCAGGACACCACACATGGACCGTTCTCGGACAAAGGAAGGAGCCGAGCTGTCAAGGACACTGTCTTTACTCGTGGTGACCACAGCGCCGGAAACAAGAAGGAGCAGGAATCAGTGCACCTCCAAAATCAGTGAAGTCAAAATGTTCCTAGCTGAGGGACCCGCGCAGTTGTGAGCGACATCACAGGACCTCTCAGACGGTGTTCTGAGACTGGCCACCTCCTGGCCGACTTGTTGTAACCGAACTACAAGGACAAGCATGCTCCGAGTGCTACCTCTATTTTCTAGAAGAGATGGAGCCATTTCTCTTTTGTACCTGTTTTCCTAGATGTGAGTATCGACTTTCTCTGGGCTGAGATGAGTTTGATCTTGCTGGCTCTGAGCAGAAGGGGAGCAGCAGGCTGACCTGGTGGCGCGCCATAGTGGTGGCTACCCTGTTACTGAGCACAGCCGCACTAGCACATTCATAGGAGAAACACGAATGAATCAATGAGAAAAACGTAACTGCCCGGGGCCCAGGGGAAGAAGAGCATTTATAATCACAGCACATGGAAGAATGCTGCGCCGCACATTGTTTTGGAAGCTCCAGCCGCTGACGTGGCTGTTGACAGCAAGGCTAGGAACGAGGGAGGAGCCGGAGCAGCCAGGGGTACAAGCAAAGGTGGACTCCAGTTCAAACAAAGGCTCTCCAAGAAGCACAGCCACAGAAGTCACGGGGCTTCAGTACAATCTGTGCAAACTACACTTAGCTGAGCAAAACGGAATTAAGAGGGGAAGCCAGGGTCTGGCGCCCATGGAATGTTCCGGAAGTTCACACCACTTAGCCTCAGATCTATGGCATGAAGGACTTCCCTGTGTGGGCCGCTCACAGAGCCAGGCCCGGAGCAAATCCCAAGTTAGCTGAACGTAATCCTTGCGGACACACCGCGTGTGCCAGCCTTCCATCTGCACCCACTCGCACAGCATAACTCTCATATCTGTGCAGCAGAGGGTCTGGGTTTTCAGCTCGTAAAGATGGTTTTAGTTGACATTTTGGCTCTCGGAGAAGACCTGATCTTATAAATTTTAGCAAGCAGCTTCTGATAGAAACAAGAAAAACAAAAACCCTTCCCCCCAACAGGAGAGCTAGATAAGCTTCTATAAAATAGACTCCATCACAGTGCAGGCATTTATTGAACAACCTCTAACCTTATTGGTAACAGATCAGTAATCATGCATTAAGATGCAGGATTTTAATTCTAGAAAGAAGAGTAGCAGAGAAGCTTCTCGTGTCCAGTTTCTCTGTGACATCCCCATGAGCAAGTTTCACAGGCTTTGCAAACAACACTTCCTAAACTAAACAAATTGCTATCATTGGCTCTTTCCATAGTCTGTGAATTCATCCTTCCGTTTTCCCAGACTGTAATCTGGCGTCATTCTTGACTGCCTCTTTCTATTATGACTCATATAATCCATCAGCTCTCTATACCTCTCTTTTTTCTTTTTGGAAGCATATTCAGAATCTACCATTAAGGAATTTGTTCTAAGACACTTACTCTCCCTTCTACAGCAACTATGGAAATCTTCGCCTTCTGACCCTACACAAGTCCTCTGCAGTCTTTCTCTACCTTGAAGGCAGGGTCACTTTGCAAGATAGGTCCTGTCACGTCAGTCTTTCCTCCTACCTCTGCGCCTATTTTGGCCTTGTACGTGCCTGTCTACATACTTCCTCTCTGGATACTGCTGTACTCTCCCACCCAACTCCCTCAGTTCATTCTCCTCCAAGGTTTGGCTGGACCCCTCGCCAACTGCATTCCTCTCTCTCTCATACGCTGACTTGTTTTTTTTCTTAACATTTATTATCACTTTGCAGTGCACACATGCACTTTTATTATCTGCTATTTGCTAGAAAGTAAACACTGTATTGGAGAAACATAATCTAGTTTATGTTTGTATATCATTCTTCAGTGACTACAATAGTACCTGGCACAAAGTACATGCTCATGTTTTGCTGCAGAAATAAATCTCAATTAAATAAATGAAAACCAAAAAAGGAATTCTATACATACACTTTCAAGTTTTATAGGGTATATTTTATTTAGTGCAAATGAAACATCTAGAGTATAAAGAAGTTAAAAGGCAAGACTAAAGAATATTATAATGCCTACCTAGATATTTAGATGCTGGCATTGGCATTAGGAGGAATATATAGTCTGAGTACAGATCCAATACATCCAAAAAGCATCTGACTTACAAGTCAACTTTAAATAACCACTAAAATTTGATTACAGGAAGTTGAAAGCAGTGTTACTAACTTTACTGGGGTTTTGTGTGAGGGATCAAACTTAGGACCTTATACTTGCCAGGCAGGGGCAAAGCCACTGAGCTAATCTCCAGTGATAAATGTTCACTAAGTAATGATCGAGGGCAAGTGAAGAGCAGATGAGAGAGGAACACAAGAGAGGAAAAATGTCTCCACCTTAAAAGGATTTCACCTTTGTTGAGATGACAAAACACAAAGTAACTGAGAACAACATCTGATTATCATAATGAAATAAAATGGAAAAATGAAATCATTATATTCTAAGCTAGGGTCAAGTAAGAAATTGGTCAGCCATATGAAATAGGCTTTGAAGTCATCAAACCAACCTATGAACTGTAGAACAGTGAGTGAGGATGAAGCAGAACAGGACTGAAGACCTTGGACCCGTGATGAACCATTCACAGAGCCCTGACAGTACCAGGCAAAGTGCAAGCGTTACCGGGGCGAGCTCCGGCATGGAGTGGAATACAAAACGAAAGGAAAGAGGCAATGTGTGTGGTGAATTTGATTTAAAGTAATGCAGACAACGTCTCACTTGTATAAATTGTTGTCATGGAAAGGTTTTTTCCTAAACTTTACACTATTTTTAAAGCCACATTTGAAAACTATTTTTTTAGAGCAAATCACTGACAATTTAAGTTTATTTGCTGTAAAATAATACTAGGGTATGTCTTAAGAAAACCATTATTTTAACTAGCACTGATGAAAGCCGTTTAAACTAGGTTTTATGAATACACATATATAATGTTTTTAGGCAATTACTGTTCTTTAAATTGAATGAGACTGATTTAGTGGAAAAGCTTTACTATAATTTTTCCAAAATAAATTTATTCAGTGCTGTGACTAAAAGATTAAATTTCATGTTTTAATGTGTGCTTATGATTGTGATTAATTTTTTTCAAAATCTAAGTTATTGACTCATTTTAAGAATACAACAATGTTTAAAATAGTTGAGTTGAAGCTTTATTTATGGAAACTCAGGTATCCAGGTTAGTTTTTACTAGTCTGTTACGTGAAGTTGTTTACATTATGTACCATATTTAAGAGGTTCTAATCAAAGCTTTAGATTTTTCATGTTTTAGGAAAACTAAAATATTGATCTTGTTTGTTATGATTTATATTGACAAGCTACTTGTGTAGATACCCTTGTCTATTTGACAAGATTTCTTTCAAAGGCATATTTTAAAAATTGACCGGGGCCGGGGAGTTAGCTCAGTGGTTCTGGCGCCTGTCTTGCAAGCGCAAGGGCCCGGGTTCGATTCCCTGGTAACCACATACCATACTGGGCATGGAGACTCACGCCCAGCAGCAACCAGTACCACACACCACAGTGCCGGGCGTGGTGGCTCACGCCTGTAATCCCAGCACTCGGGAGGCAGAGGCAGGAGGATTGCTGTAATGTGAGTTTGAGGCTGAGCTCAGGGCCAGCCTGAACCACAAAGTGAAACCCTGTCTCAAGAAAAAAAACCTAAAAAAAAAAAAATTGACAACCATGCAACTATAGATAGACAAGAATAAGAAGATATTCTGTGGTTCTCTGTAAAAAAATCATTCTTTTAAAAATGTGATTCTTTCAGTTGTGAATAATCACAGCCATATTATTGCAAGAAATTGGGTTGGTTTCAGCAGCTGCTTTCTCTTGTGTTTTGCTTGAGACAAGACCTCACTCTGGAGCCAGGCTGACCTCAAACTCACGAGCCCTCTTGAGTGTGGCTACAGGCAGGCACCACCCCTGGCTCTTAGTGCCTTTTTCATTTGGATAGTCTCTAAGTTTTTACCTTTTCTCTTCTCCTTACTCCGTTTTCTTTCCAGTAGTGTTCGGGACTTACTGGGATAGCGTTGAGCACATCCTCAGGTTTGCTGGTAGTAAACAAGGAAGCTTTCTTAGGCTATCTTCATGTCTTTATGTTTGGTAAAAGTCCTCCTCTGTGTATTACTGCAGAGCCCCAAGAGACTCTTAATGTGTCTAAATTATCCTTTAATCCCTTTAAGATTTTCTTCGCCCATCACTTCTGCCTTCTCCATTTCATCTACACTCTGAGAAGAAGAAGAAAACCTCAGGTGTCTCTTCTTCATTTCACTTTTTCAGCATGCTTCTGGGGAAGATGGCCACAGTATTCATTGATAGGTCTTTGTCTTTATTCTCTTTTCTGTTTCTTTCTAAATTTATACTACCAAATAGGTCTTACTATAGCCAGAGTGATCGTTATAAAGTATGACTGAGGCGTTCAGGAATGTTGCTTACCATGCTTCAGATATGAAAACAGATGAACTGGACTCAGTACTTTTCTCCAGTACCCACTTCTTCTTGTGTATTCTCTTACAAAATATCATTCCTAGTGTAATACAAGATGTGTGTCTGCTACATTCCTTGTGTAATATGCAGCTGTCAAGAATATACCTCTTGTCTTCTATCTAACCGCAATTGCTGTGTTTTTTGTGTTTTACCTTCGGAGTACTTCTACTTTCTCCTCTCTCTGCCTCTGTGTATGACCTTCTCACTCATGGATATTTCATGTTTGGAGTATGTTTAACTATGCCTCTTTTCTGTTTATAGCCAGCACACCAGAGGTTGCCTGGGATGGAGTTCTGGATTTGTTTGTACCGAAACTTCCCATGATCCAGCTGATGCCTATTTTTGCGTCAACATTTGCTGTTTCTGTTTTGCATTCTGTCTCATTAAACTTGTCATCTTCCCCTGTTCATCTTTGCACTCAGGGTCACCAAGTGTCCCAACAAGGTGGTGAGTGACAGGGTTTGGTGACAGAATTTTCAGGGCTAAATTCCTCAGAGATTCAAAGAAAACAAAGACGGTGAGATATGCTCAGAGCATTCTAGTCTTCTGCTTTTAGGCCACAGTCACCTGTCTCTGGAGTTCTTTTACCCCATTCTTGACTGCCTGAGCCTTACCAATGCTTTAAAATTGGCCCCAGTAGCACTTGCCTATGTCCCTGTCATGAGCCCCTAACCAAGATGGCAGCCAATGACATCCTCACACACAGAAACTTGTGTTTACCTTGTGTCCTGAGAAATTATCAAAATGCTTGACTTCTCTTCAGCAGTACAATAAATGTGAATTAGATCCAAACTGCCTTCCAGTGGAGTAAATTCTAAAATCTATAGCTGGGTTTTCAAGACCGCATGAACAAGCAGTAGCCTACCATTAATTCATTTCAATTAAGTTCAATTAGATTTCAATGTAGTCAAGATTTATTGGTTACACATCTCCAAGCTTAATTCTCTTCTGTATTACATTCTTTTGTTTGCCTTGACTTAAAGCATTTTTATAAGTGTCATTTTCTTTTCTGTCTCTACTCTAAAGGTCCTTCTTGAAATATACTTACCTGTATCGGCCCCTCTTCCAATCTGTCATATCTGCTCAGGGTCAAAAACTAACTGCAACTTATTTGATGAAGACTGTTTTGATTATCACTCAAAAGCAGTCAGTTTTCTTTTCTTAGTTCTATAACTATACCCTGATGCTTTCTTGAATTCCCTGATGTACTTTTGAGTTGTGTTACATTTTGTGTGGTCTTTGTCTTTTATTCTTTGAGATATAACACTCATTTCTGTATTCTTTTATTATCTACTTAAATATCTTACTCATTTATTAAACTAAATACTAATTCATGTTCTGAGATTATATGACTGTGGCCCAGTCTCTGAATTTCACATAGCCAGTGGAACTGTTTGTCCTCTGATTGTGAAAGTGTTGTTCGCTGGGCCCTTTGGTAAGAAGGAGACAGATTCAAATTCACTGACTTAGTCTTCTAGGTATGAATTGGAGAATTTTACTGTAGGTAACAAAATGAGATGGTAATAAACTTTCAGTTCTTATTACAAGTAAGAATTTATACAAAAGAATCCTTTTTGTTTACTTAGCATCTAAAGATTAAAAACTCTTCCTTTGAATTTAAAAATGTCTAAGCTTATTAAGTTCTTTTATCCTGGCTTGTACACCATTGCCACCGAAACATTTCTGACATTCTTCTGTTTCTAAATGTCACATGTGTTGATATGCTACGTATGACATCACACAGTTCAGCACATGTCCGAGGGATGTAGACATCTGTGCTGCATCAGAAAAGTGAAGTTAATGCTGTATAATATGAATATGTTGTTTGTTATATTGGTGGCTAATAGTTGGAAAATAACTGGGGAAGGTAAGATTCAAAGATGTTTAAGGTGAAAACCTACAGTCTGAAACACTGAGTGTTTCTCTTTTGTAAAACCTTATTCTTAAGTATTCAGCATGTTTCCATATAACTGTTATTTTGCAATATTTTGTGAACTGAGACCTGTGATTTATGTCCACTCAGGTACGTAATCGCCCCTTCAAGTGATGTCAGTCCTGTGAAAGCCTTTGCTTGGTCTGGAATTCCTGCTTCAGGCTTTGTGCTTTTCATACACGATGAGATGGCAGCGTCCTTCCTTTCACCCCTACTCAGCCATATAATTGTGTTCTTAATCCCTCTCGCAGAGACACTGACAAAGTGTTTATTTTCCTTTCAGACTAAAAGTGTATCATCATCCCTCGCTTGAAGGCAGAGGGGTCAAAATCAGATAGAAAGAACACCGACCTGTCCAGGTTGTGCTGAAAGAGGAATTTCTGCCTTTCACAATGATCTGACAAGATTCATAACCAGGGGTGTTTCCTTTAAAGTCGGTTTTGTGACCCGCAGCACACACTCATCTTCCCTGCCTGTCCCTGTCTACTGCTCTACCTCCCACCTGGTGTCTCTCTGCAGCCCTGCAGCGTTTGGCCCTGCGGAATGTGAGCCTCTCCCTCCCCAGTTGTATCTTACCGTGGAGTGAGTGTGGCCTTCATGCTGCAGAACAGACTGACATGTGTTACTTGGAATGTGCATTTCTTAAGATTTAACTAACCCTCTTATGAGGGGTTTTCCAAGTAAACAGAATTAACTTAATTTCAAATGTGTTCTCTTGGGCAACAAACACTATCTGAATACTTTCCAAAGACACCCTGTGTTAGGAAAACAAGGAATGAAATTTCTAGTCTCTTCAGCATGGAGGAGTATGTATCGTGAAACCTTGAGAAGCCTCAAATATATTCAAACACTCTGGACAAATCCTTTCTTTCTGATTGAAAAATGGTGGAATAGCTTTAATTAGAGCAAAGTACGGCCTTGTGCTTAAGAGGGTATTGACGGAATTTCAGAGAGCACAAGCCGAAGGAATTGTGGCTAAGAGGATATCCTTTCAGACATTCTAATTCTGCTTTATTTGTGAACTTTTCAGGGAGTTCTGTCCCGCACACAAAGCAAAGTTTGAGCTCAAGGAAGATGTAAAGAAAATACAGAAAACTAAGATGGTGAACTTCAATCTTTAGAGAACAGTGGATTTGGAAAGAAGATGGAATCAGCCAGAAAACAGCTAAAGAAATAGCCAACAAGAAGCAGATAAAACCTCAGAAATATAGTAAAGAGGAGGTAAAGAAATCAGTTATAGAAACCGTATGAGTAAAACCTAAAAGAAGTTTTAAAAAGTATAGAACTGAAAAGAAAAGAAATGAGAAGAAAAGAAGAGAAGAAAGAGAAGAGAAGGGACTTGTCAGCTTTACCACCGTTTTGTGATGTTATATAGAGCAGAATTACTGCAGTGCACGGGAAGAAACATTTAGAGCTACAGTTTAAGTGAGGAGGAAAATTCACTTGGAAAGTTTTAATGAAAAAACAAATGTGTGATGGACTTGTCAGTGTCAGGAACTGGAAGACCACAAGCTTCAAAGGTTTTCAGGCTTAAAAACAAAACAATAACATTTTTGTCTTACACAGTTGTTTTGGATTTCTGATTCGTCTTCCAGATGCAGAGCGTGACATTTTAAAGGACCCAGCCTCAAGGATTCTAAGGTAGTTACAAATTTTCCTATGGCACAGCTTATAATATCTCATCTACCTGGAGGACTACAGCAGACACGAATGCTTGGCCGAGGACTGCAGTGAGACAAGTCTCTGCAATGTAAGACGTTCTAGGATGTTTCCACCAGCTAAGAATGGGACAGCATCAGCTCTATACTCTCCTTCACTCCTTTAGAGCTAATCACTCCTTTAGAGCTAAATACTTGTCTGTGAATTCTTAGCAGCATTTATACTATCATTTGATACTCAGGGGTTTTGTTTTGTTTTGTTTTTGATTTTGTTTTTACTTTAAGAATGTGTTTTGTTTTTAAATGAGAATCTAGCTATGCATTTCCATTGCATAAGATTTTCTGTGCTCAGAAATCTGTACAGAGCTTGCATGTATGTCATACTTAGGGAAGATGCACGCAGAACAAGGAGGGGAACTTCCCATCACTTCCTCCTTGTTCGCTCATAGAGCATTGGAGATTTTAGTTAAAATTGAGTCTCAATGTTCCTCAGAGCCGCAGGCATGTGACAGGGTCCTGGAAGCCCTGGGGCTGTACTGAGAGCCTGCTTTAAAGGTTTGGAAGGCGGCTGCCTGATGTGAGCTCCTCCTGTCTGCAACCGGGGCAGCGACCTCCCTCTCTGCAGTGACGGGCCGCTCCAGCCAGGGCGCTCTGCTCCCTCCCTATCTGTGCCTCCAGGCAAGCTTCAAACCCAGGGCCGGTCAAGTTCTTGGTCCAGCCTGTCTGTGAACCACAGGCAGTTCGCAGATGAACTGTTTCCACCCCGAGAAAGAAATACATACTGGGTCATTACTTTGTAGAATGACAAGGCTTTAGTTTCTCCCTGGCAGATTTCATATGGCTCTGTGGACCTGAGTCATTACCTGGACCTCACAAAAGAGAAAGGGGAGGTAGCCATGAAATTTTTTGTTTTGATTAATTCAGCCCATCAAAGAATGCATTCAAGGCTTTTGAAAACCTATGTTGGAGAAAGGACTTTAAAAAGCATTATTCAAAATCTATGCTGTAAATACTACAAAAGTCTGACAGTTTTCTGCGGTCTAAGACCTGAGAGAGGAGACTGTATGCTATAACACAACCTGTGCATTTATTTTTCAATATAAGAGAAGGGAAATTTCAGGGAGGCATTTGAAGATGAAAATGTTCCTCAATTAAAATTCTGAATTTTTCAGAAATCTAAGCTGTGTTTTGTTGGAAATATTTTTAAATTAGAAAAACTATATAGATAAAATTGGGGGGTTTGTTTTGTTTTAAAAGGAACAAAATTAGACAGACAGAAATGCCTTGCACAGCAAACAAAAAGCAGTAGGGAGGTCAGGGGCTAAAAAACTGCTGAGCTTTAGTAAATCTGTTGAATTCTAAAAAATTAGAATAGGTAAAATTCTCATTGCTTTGTTGTTTTTATACCAGAGATATAAAATTAGATTTCTATTTATCTCCATAGACATTAAAACTTCTTAATATGTCTTTCTAGTACATTGCCTTATAATGGTATCCATAATTGTGAAAATCTAAGCTTTATTTTTACCCAGGGACAAGACGTCCATGAAGCATGGTTGATTTTACATACCACCAAACAGTTATTTGCAAATGGTTTCCACTCTGTTACTGAGTGCTTCTACCATAATCTTCCAGACAGTGTGTCTGCAGCTCTTTCCACGTGGTCACTGCTGAGCTGTAGGAGACAGCTCTGAGTCACATCCCCACCACACGACAGATGTGTAAGGGGGATGGCACCCTGACAACAGAGCCCGAGTCATTCATCTCTGATGTTGCTATGAAAAGCCAGACATCTTTCTGCAAACACAGCAGAGCTGTTGGTTTTCTTTTTGATGTATCGGTGATGCAAGTCGGGATCTCTGCCCTGAGCTCCATTCATCACACTTGTTTTACATTTTTATTTTGAAGCAGGTAAATTGCTAAGTTGCCCAGGGTGAGTTTGAATTCGGAATCCTCCTGCCTCGGCCCTGAAAGCACTAGGATTCCACTAGGCTGTGTGATTTTATGAGGCTGGAGCATACCAACGCTCAGTGAAGGAGTCACCTGTAAACTCTAACCATGGCTGTCTCTTCCATACCACCATCAGCTCTTCATAATTATCTAAAACTTTGAACCACTGGAGCTCAGAATCTTTGAACTGAAATATATTTTGATTCCAGCCACTAGCGACTGAGTCATGAGAGTTAATATAAGATTAGTTGCAAGTTTTAAAGTACATCTAAGATTAGTTGCAAATTTTAAGATTCTAAATAAATTCCTGACCCCAAACAATATAGGGGTTTTTTTGCAGTAAAACTAATACAGGGCCTATAAAAAAAGAATAAATTAAATAAGAAATAAGGACTCTGACTCATATATTTTAAAGTTTTTAATCAGTTGGTAGTACTGTAAAACTATCAGAGAGCAAATATTTGTTACATCTGAAAAAAAAATGTTTTTCTCACTTCTAAACTTTCCTCTGTTGCATTTTATGTCATTTAGATATTCAATATGTTTCTTGGTAGCATCTTTCAATTAATTTTGTTCATTGGATTTTTTCTTAGATTCTTTAACATTTATATAATTTAAACTTTTTAAGAAAGTTTCTAGTGCTTGATTAAATAAATATATCACAGTTTTGTTAAAAGTTTCTAAAACTAAATTCAGCCATGGGTGTCAAAGTCAGGAAGAATAAAATAAAAGATTTGTAGATTTATAAAACATTTACTGAATAAATATTTTGTTCAACAATTTTTGTTTAATGCCCCAGGTGCAAACAGAAAAAAAAGTCACCCAAGAAGCTTAGGCTGTGAATAGTTGGAGCATTGTGTCGGAAATACAAGATGTAATAAACTAATTGCCGCTATAGAGAGGTTTTAGGATGGTTGAGAGGATTAGAGAAGAGAAATCAGAAGGTGAAATTTGAGCGGGGTCTTTAGGGATAAGCAGAGGACCGGCGTGCTGTCTGGAAGGGAGAAAGAGGGAGCGGAGATTCCTGAGGATGGATGGAGCATGAGTAATATCTCAAAAGAGGAAAATGAGGGGTCCTCTGTGCAGCTGAGTATAACTGGATTACTGGATATTCACCAGGGAGCTGTGGGATAGGAGCTGGGGGGAGAGGTCAAATCCACCTTGCAAAAGAGCTCCGTGACTGGTACTCATCTTCACAGAATTAACTGAGTGGATCTGAAGAATGACCCTGTCACTTTAAAACAGAAATGACTGAGCTTAGTGTTTTCGCTGGGATAGATGAGAAAGGCCCGCAGGCAGCACCAAAATTCATGAAGATTTGCAATCAACACTGCAGTCTAGGAGGGCTGAAGAAGACCTAGTCTTAGACTCCACAGACTTTTAACTGTGTGGATTTAGCTCCCAGGGGATAAATTATAAAAAATAAGTTCAGAGCCCCTTAATGGCACATAGAGGGACTTGTGAGCAATGGAAGGAGGTTTGACCAAGGAGTGACTGCGACAAAGCCTCCTAGTCCATTTCTTCTTCGTGGTACGTAAGACCCAACACGCACAAGTTCAGGGAGGAGAGACTTATTCCGGTACATGCTTTCTAAAATTTCAGTCCATCGCTACCTGCTCAGAGGCCAAAGTAGGAAAGCTGTTCATGTCTTAAAATCCAGGAAGAGAGAGAGGAGAGGGTTCTCAAGGAGGAAGATGACCCTACTAGAGCATGTCCTCAGAGATCCACCTCCAGCCAGACCCCAACTCCTAAGGGCCTAGAATTCGAGTGAGATTCTGGAGTGTCCGCTTCAGGTCTAAACCATAAGAAGGAAAAAAAAACACATAATTTCCTGGGGGCTGGGGAAGTTTGTGTTTGCAATTGTAGCACCAGAAGAAAATTTCGGCTAGCACTCTGCCATTTAGATATTGGACACTTTTCTTAATAGCATCCTACAATTAATTTTGTTTGTTAGATTTTTTCTCAGATACTTAAAAATTCATGTAATTAAAGCTTATTAAGAAAGTAGAGCTTGGCCTTGGGAAAGCAGATATTGGGCTGGATAGGAATCATTTCCAAGAATAGGATGGCTAAGGACCTGAGAGTAGATGATCAAGTACAAAGGACAGGCAGGCACATTGCAAGAATAAGCCCTGAAAATTATGTTTACACGGAGCCGTGTGGGCTGCAGAACAATCAAAACTGGACAGAAAAGGATGGGAAGCATCTCTTAGGAGGTCGGGGAAAGAAAAAGGGTCGAGAGGGCAAAGCGCAAGAGGAGAAATCATTCTGACCTTGAGAAAGGATACCATACATACGTTATTAGGAGTTTCAACAGTTCGGGAGCGCAGAAGGCAGATTGCGGCACGGCAACAGAAAGTGTGGGTGGTGCAGAGCTGGACAGTCAGACGTAGAGTGTACAGAGAACAGCCAGGGTGACAGCCTTAAATCCGAGTAAATCCTCTTCTCACCACTGAGACAAAGTACCCAGCACCCAAAGTGAAGAAGGAGGGGGCTTACTTGGCTTATAGTGTATGGAGGTCACAGTTCTTAGCTGGCTGACTCCAAGGCAGGGTGGCACATGGCAGAGGGGAACCAGTTCACAGTGGCAGAAGACAGCAAAAGCAGCGATGCAGTTTAACAGCATTTTTCTGCCCCTTTTATCCCACCCAGACGACTTGGAGTAGGGCGGTGCCAAACCAGTCACTCACCTGTCTTGGTTTAGTGATCACATCCCCTCAATCTCCGCATCATGCCTTCTGGACTCAGCTACCACAGATAAAGCATGAGGCTTCAAGAGGACATCTGAACACTTCCTCTATCAACAGCTGTCAGGTGAGAGGGTGGTTGTGCTGGTGAGAAAATGCCACACAAGAGGAAAGTGCAACTGGGTGACATAATTTTTCCAAGTGGGAACCACAGAGGACGGATAAACTAACTCTATAGCAGAACGGAAGCTCATTCTTAGAACCTATAGCAAGAAAGTGTGTGTGTGTGTGTGTGTGTGTGTGTGTGTGTGTGCGCGCATGCGTGCATGTA
Source organism: Petromus typicus (assembly GCA_004026965.1). NCBI lineage: Eukaryota > Metazoa > Chordata > Mammalia > Rodentia > Petromuridae > Petromus > Petromus typicus. The sequence continues at coordinate 15,449 of PVIR01020167.1, forward strand.
AGTGGTACTTTCCTCTTAATTGGTAACACTTCTTGGACTCTGACATCAGTGTGAATCTTCCAGAAGGAAATACATTGACATTTGTAACCATATTTGCACATGGCCTCTTCAGATTACGGATACCTTCACTGGCATCTGTGAGAACAGCATCCCCCCAAAAATAGTGTGTCCCCCTGAATCCTAGTAAAGCAGAACAGAAGGATTTGCCCAGATCCTGAGGGCCAGACCAGGTGAAGACATATGGGGAAGGTAGCTTTTCTTTTCTTTTGTTGGTGCAGGACATGGAAACAAGCCTCCACTGCTCCACTATGCTTCCCTTGGGATGAAGCCCGGCCCTGGGAGAGCAGAAAAACCTGGGGCTGCATGGAAGACAAGGGCTCATTCTTGGCTTTGATCATTATTATAATAGTACTTCGTTTATATTACCTGTTTTTGAATGTGTCATGGTAAAAATAGTTGATTTACTTTTTAGTGAATCTAACTGGTAAAACAAATATCCACATTCACTGGCAAATCTGAGCTTTAAAGTAATTTTAGCTAGACTTTAAAACTATTTCTTTATTTCAGTTTACTTTGCATATAGGTTCTTTGTGTAGTTAATGATTAGGATAGATGAAATCACATATTAGCAAGGTGAAGGGAATTACCTATACAATATATTGTGGTTATCCACTTAAACAGGTGTATCTATATTGATGTATTATGCAACCTTATACACATATAATCATACAATATATTGCATATCAGCTTACAGTATATATACTGCATCTAAATTAATTCATACTGTGGAGCCTGTTCTTACTAGGGTGAGAAATACCATTACAATTAATGAAGTACTCCTAAAGTGATGCTATTGGCTATGTTAGAATCAGGATATTTCACTAAGAGGATCTTAAAATTTGAGCTTCTCAAGTTGCAATACCCTCTACTATCAATCTTAAAATTTGAAGAAAAGATATGTTAGGTCTGACATGAGGACGTTCTTTCTTATTCCTCAAGGGGTTTCACATTGGATAGCTTTCCTTCTCATCAAACCAAAAACACTTTCTCATTACATAGAAAACAGACATACCTTTCTCACTGTCTGTCATGAACAGTCATATTTCCCGACCTTTCCTCTTTGAGACTATTAACATAATAAATTATGATACTCTGCTGTCTCATCTAGGTCTTACCAACTACACCGGTCATTATTTATTTATAGAATTTGGTTTTAAAATATGTTACCTTTCACTTTTCTCACACTATTTCAAATTGCTTAAGATAGTTGAATGTCTTTATACCGGGATCCTCTCAAAAAACTAGCCTGAAAAAGCAGCGTTAGTGTCCTGCCCACTCAAACTCACAATTGTAAGCTCTAGCAAACCAACACTTTCTCATGTTTTTCTGAAATATTCACTCTCCATGCTTCACTTTTGAGATCTTTTCTTTCCTGTCTGTTACTCTGAACCTTTTTGTGTTTTGATGTATTAAAACTGGGAAGTAGAACTGCACAGCCAAGCTGGTAAAATCCAGATCACTAATTAACCTCTTTCTTGCCAATATCTTTATTGTTTCTTCCCTTTAGTTTTCAGGCACACTTTCTCAGGAAACTCCTAAATCCGAGTCATACTCTTGCAGTCTTCACCTCTGTTGTTGATGTGTCAGACAACATTTAAGAAAAACCATCTTTCCAGTGCCGAGTGGTACTGCTGGGAACTCAGAGGTACTGGGCTGACAGTAAAGCTCAGCCCACTAGCTAAGCGCGACACAAACTCGTGGTGGGCGGAAAATCTTCCTTTGCAGGCAGATTGCTTACTGAATCCTTCTTCATACTTCTGTAGAGAGATGCGAAGTTCACAAATTATTTTGCCATAGTTTCAGGTGTTTTCTGAAGCATGACACACTGGGAAACAGAGAGTTCAAAGAGCTTTACCTGTGGAAGCCAACTGCGGCCCTGGCCTTCGGCGCCTGGGTTAACCCTCTCACCTAAGCTCCAGCGGTGCTGGGTTGAGACAGAGGCTGCCGTGCTGATTCCAGCGGGCTCCGTGTCCTGTGGTCTAGCTGGATACCAGGGCGACCCGAGAGGCGACCTCATCATCTGCGTGGCAGGCTCTCAGAAAGGCCATCGCTCAGGGCGCTCCTCGGGCTGGCACGGGGAGCAGCAGACGCTATCCGCGACGCTGCTGGAGAGACGACTAGAGACTTCATGCTCCATGTCCCTGGACTCTGTCCCAAGCTTTGATCTGAACGCTTTCACAGTGATTAATCACAGGTGTGAGTGTGACAGGTCTTCAGAGTCCCGCGAACCCTGTGGCGGTGGAATGGAGCCGCTCACTTCTGCTCGGAGAGGGCACCGCATGCGCGCTGCTGCCTGTTACCCGAGATGGAGGGTTCCGAGCTCGGGCACAGCGGGCAGTCTGCGTTTCAAGGGTGCGCTAGTTGCTGTGCAGAGGCCCTCGCATCTCTGCTGGTCGACTGTAAATTCGCTAACGTGACTCTTTCTACCACGTGAGCAGCACGTGCGCCTGGAAACTGTCTGGGTCCCCCAAAGCTGCGCTCAGACTTACTGCTCACTGTGAGGGGTCGCCGCCCCCACTTCCAGTGTTGTTAGGCACAGGACGGTCCTTGCAAAGCTAATTCTGAATAAAAGGGGCATTCACATCTTTGGCCTAATGTACATAAGCACGAATAGCCCGGAGAGAGCTATCTCCCAGCTTTTCCTGATTTAATCACCTGTTTGCTCGCCCTGTTTCTCAAATGACTCTGGACCATGCTTTTGTGTTGTCGTCTTAATCTTCTTTCTGTCTACAATATGCTGATCAGTATGAAGAACATTATTTATCTTGCAAGACTATCTTAAAGCTTACATGCTTCCCAAGTGGTCTTGGACTTCCCCCTCAGCTGGCCCGGCGCCAGTCCTTTCTTACCTCAGACTTCTAGCACAGTACCCATAGCAACCCCGTCCACTCACTTGTTTAAACCCTTCTTCTGTTGACTAAATCATACAGCAACTATTGCTGTTTTCTTTTATATCTCAGGTCCTATTGTGTCTGCTGCAGTAGCAACTGGGAAATTGTATCAACTGGAAAATAGTTCCACATTGTGATGACAAAGGAATTCCTGTTAGACTCAGAATGTTTCCCAGTTGGGACAGGGACCAATGAGGTTGCTTTCATTTCCCCATGTTATTAGCAGGAAAAATAGAATTAGTCAGTCAAAGCTCCACTTTGAATCTATTAAGATCCTCTTATAGAAAGCACAAAACAGACTTGGGCCTGTTTTTCCCCGGCCAATCCATTCCTGGAATCTGGCCATTTTCTTTTCTATCAGCTGAGTTTCAGCCGTCTTTGTCTTTCACCCCTTTTCCTTAGCTGCTTCCATCTTGTCATCTCGTCTCTCCTCCACAATCTCCTCACAGCAGCTGGGATGATCATTCCAGCATATGAGTCAGGGCATATCTCTCTCCTGCAGAAACCTCCCCCAAGATCTCCCCAGGCAGTGTCTGTAACGTCATCTCCCAGGAACCTGTCACCCTGCCTGAGATGCTGTCTTTAGCAAATGTGCCCTATTGAATGAGGACGCTTAGAGAGTACTGTTTAGAGCCATACATCGTGCTCCTAGCACAAGCTTTCTGGGTAGCTTTTACTTTGTATTTCTGGTTTTATATTTTCCAATAAAAATTAAAACATTCTGTTTTTCTTTTTTGTGATACTGGGGTTCAAAGCTGGGCCCTTGTGCTTTGAAGGCAGACACAGTACCACTTGAGCAAAATCTGAAAACAAAACTTTCTTAATTAATAGTTCATCTATTTTACTTGCCTTTGGTTCACTGTGCATTTCTTACAGAATGTAAAATCCATGAGGGCAGAGAGCTTTGCTTTTCCATCAATAATTATTCTGTGTGTTTACTCAGGACGTGGTAGACAGAACGGGTTCAACAAACACTTTTCTCACGTAAAGTCATGCAGCTGTCACTGCGCTGCTACTTTATGCTGCATCTTTTTGGAAGAGGAGAGCACAGAGGACACTGGCCTGAGAATATTAGAAAGGTGAAATTTCAAGTGTGTTCTGGACAGTTGGAAACTGCAAGCACTCAGTGTGAGAGCCCATCACACCCTCTCCTAGAAGCCTGTACGCCGACCTGGCGTTACCGACGTGGACTGTGAACTGGTCTGGGTTGTGTCTGGGTGTTTTCTAGAGGAAAACTGGTGCAAAGAAAGAAAGACTAGTGAGTGTGTTTTCATTTTCATGCTCCAATATTGCCAGAGTTCCTGTCATTCTCTTTATAAATATATAACTACAATTTTATTTCTTTTCCTATAAGGCAGATCATTTGATTCTGACAGTTCTTCAGAGTCTCCACTTTCTTGAATTTGAAAACCATATTATTTTTGATCATTTCAGAAGAAAGTAGAGCAGAAATCTGTCCAGTGAGCAGCAGCAACATGGGAGGCGGGCTGGGTTTTGATTTATTACATCCTCCTGCCTTTGGGCACTGCCAACCGGGAGGTCTGATTCAGAGCTCTTGACTTTGAGAATCCAATATTTTCCACCAATAATCCTGGAAATTCAGAGGTGCTAATTGACAGGGTTCTGTGTTGGATCTTTGGAAATTTAATTTAGTTTTAATAAGTAATATCACTAATAAGTCACTGAGTCACCATATGCAAATTTTACATGTTTTCTAATAGTGTGTGCTTTCTATTAACTGATTCAACTAACTTTTCCCAGGTTTATTTATCACTATTCAAATAAGAAATAAGATTATCCATACTTCTAAAGACAAATTTATCTTGCATTTATCATTTACGAGGTATTTATAGTTTATTTTAATTGTTTAAGTTTTGTCAATGGATTATTTTTTCACATTCTATTAAACATTCATAGCTAGATGGGTTGTTGATATTTTATGTGCCAGTGCTTTATGTGTCCTGTTCCTAAATGATAAGCTGTCACAGTTTATTATGCTGAATTAATACGCTGATTTAAGATCCAGGAGGTATATGACAAGAGACAATTTTGCAGGCAATACCTGAAATGAGACCAGTCAGAGATAACAGCAGCTTTAGGAATGAGGCCATGTATGAACATGTCCTGGTATTTCAATCCAAAGAACAGTTGCTGATTTGAAAGTCAAGTACTGAATATGCTTCCTGGCAAGACCTGGGCCAGAAAAGATCATGTTTTTCCTTCTAAAGATCATTCATAGAGATCAGTTTCCTTCAAGTCAAATCCAAGCTGACATGCGACTTCCGTTACTGCATGCTAGAGAAAAGCAAACACTGACTTTCACGCTTCTGTGATACTGAGCCCCTTGAGATCATTTTGTCTGATGTGTTTGTAGCTTTTCTTTCTTTTCATCTTTCTGGTCTTCTCTGTCTTCTTCCTTCCTTCTTTCTCTAGTTCTTTAACCCTTTTCTTTCTTCTCTCTCTACATATTATTTCTCAATTGAAAAAGAGGCATAAATTCCACTTCTAACATATTTCTCTTTTTATTTCTCAAGGTCAAGGTCATATTTTCACACAAGTAAAGATTTCAGCCCCTTCAACAAAGCAGAGTGCTTATTCTTACCAATTAAGGCTTGAGGTGCTACCTGCACTGGCCCGAAATAACAAGGGTAGTTAGGTAAACTATCCTACCCTTGTATTAGCTGTCCTTCCACTGGTTGCTTAGGTCTTACAGCATTAGATACCTGAGTGAAGGAGCATCGTCTGTGTAGGAGAGAATCTCGAAATATATGCCTTTATGGGTCATTGCCAAGGAGACCGCCAGGGATTTGTTACTGTTCTTGCTAATTCTTATCATAGTCCAAACACTCAAGATGCTTTAGACTGTGCCAATTATTTGAAAATGATGAGACCTTTTTCTGGTAGCTATGTGACTAAGAACAGTAAAAACTGCTCATTAAGAATGACACAAACATCACGATTTTGCACTCACAGGGGCAAATGACTGCCAGAATAGCAGAGCCAGGCTAATAAGCAATTTGTAAACAGATTAGGTAATAGTAGAAATGGGACAGTTTCCTGGATTATCCAAGCAAGAATTGGGAGAAATTATCTCTGGGTTTGAGATTCTTCAGGAGATCCTCACTGCCAAAGCCCTCATCATGCTTATGATCTACAGAAGTATACCTCATGTGCAGGAGCCTGTCGTCACATAAGGCAATGCATTCTGAGGCTGGAGAGCTCTATCACTAGTACTGTTTGTAGTGTTCAGCTGAATATTGTTTCCAGCGATTTACATATTTAAGTCAAGTTTTTCAGGCCAAATATATATTTAACTGCACTCGGTGCACTTCCAACCACACCCCCTTTGCACTCGCAGCTGGTCTGTGCCTGACAAGTCCTCCTGGATTTCACTATTCTGGTCTTTGGCTGCACTTTGCAGTCAAGTAGATCTGAACCACGTTATCTCTCAACTATAATTTCATTCTCTGAAAAGTGAGGCTGTTGGAGCAGATCAACATTTACCAAACAAAACTATACTGCACAGTAATGATCGAAGACAATAAGGAAAGAGTGTACAATGAAATCAAGTTCCTAAACCACTGAGCATCCTTTCAAAATATTGCTAATTTGTATTACTTAAATTTGGCCAAATGCATTTGCAGTTGAGTAATTATTAAAAGTAAAGTTTTGTATATCTTTTGAAATGTGCATGTCTTAATTTTAAACTATATTTTCAGTATTTAGTTCTGAAAAATAGGAGCAAGTCTTCTCTGCTGACAGGAAAATAGTGATGCCATATTCTCTTTTAATATGCATGAGAATTATTTATTAGAATAACAGATGAATTCGTGAGGATAAAGAATTTGGAAAGTCAGTATTTTGTGGAGTTTAAAGTAGTTACATTCAGTGCCCTTGGAAATCACTCTGCAGTGCCACAAAGTTGCATTATGTGCAGACACAGGCAGTAGGCATTTCCATTGTGCAAAGAGAATATTTCACAAACAGCATCTGAAACTATACTTTGAGTATACTTTGGCTTTTCTTTCTACAGTATAAATGATATGTAATTTACTTTTCATTATCAAACTTCTTTTATGTAAACTCATTACTTGTACTCCACATGGATGGATATTTGTGTTAGTAGAAGCTGGATTTTCAGACTTTGTACTTCTCACCATAATGAAACACTGACCACATGCTCCTTAGGAAGAAGAGAGTTGTACTGAGCTCACACACAGGTGGAGCTGCCACATGAAAGCAGTATGACCCGTGCTCTGTGCCGAGCCCACCTGTTGGGGCTGGGTCAGGACCAGGCAGCAAGCAACAATGGAGAAGGAAGGAAGTGTGTGGGGGCATCAGCTACATCAGGAGCCCGGAGGCAGAGGGAGGTGCTGGGGCCAGGCTGGATTCCTCCCTAGCAGCTCTGTTGACAGAAGTAGCTTCAGAGATCCCAGTCACCTGCACTGTCTCCCTATGGTGCCACCTGCCACCAAGCCTCCAATCTATGAAACTTGGGGGAGAAACAGACGAAATCTGTCTCAAACCACAGCAGTCATCTGCACATGAATGCACAAATTCACGGTTCATCCTTCAGATTTTCTGAAACAAAGGCTCTGATTGTTTTTGACATTTCAGAACTGCAACTAGACACTGAAAGGAGCAGTATACATGCAATGGGGAGAGGAAGAGAGAGAATACTCACCTCTCCAGGAAGCTGCATTAATTCTAGAACTTCTCAAATAAATTCACTCAATATTCAAGTTTTTGACAACATAAAGAAAGAGTTTAAACTTTGCCATTACCTAACACTGGAAGACACATTGCAAGTAGACAAGTTGTCTTGATTTCACACTTAGCCCCAGTCTAGGAAGTCACTGGAAAGGGGAATGAAGGAAAGAGTCTATACTCCTGCCTCTTGCCTGCTAACTTCTCAATACTTCCTGTAGGTCTGGAAACTTACGAGGCGGTTTCTGTCCTTTCTAAGAAGCCCTTGCAAGTCCAACTGTGGCAAGTTCCCAACTCTTGACATATTTCTTAAGAAAAATAAATGCCTGGGTATTAAATGCTTTCTTTCCTCATTTTATTAGATTCTTTTACATAATACTAACATAAAATGAGTAAAGTAACATATGAATTTTCATCTCTACAATATGCTTTGCTTTGAAAAAACTGAAAGTAATCAATCCCAAGAATTAGTGCTTTTCTGTTCTGCTCTAGATGGAGAGGTTGAGCACTTGTTTCAACCTGGAAATGCTTCATAGCCTGCTCCAGTGAACTAGAAGTGCACATAGCAGTATTTGTGTAGATTTAATTACTTTGAAAGTGTATCATGAACATTGAAAGAAAATGATTGATAGGATACAGTTTTTAATCAATTATAATTTTTCTCACAACTTCTCCCTGTGAGTTCCTCCCTTCTCTGTAATAGATTCTTGGTTATTACTTAATTTATCTTTAGTATATGGTTTTTAGAAGCCTCCTATCACCTTAGGATTCAAAGCCATTGACTTACTTATTATACACATTTCTAATTTTATTTGCAATTTTCTCCTTTTCCTCTATGCCAGATCAATCTGTAAGGCTCTTTTTTGAAGTAGGAAGAGCAAAGACAGTTAGTTTGTTCCTTCTTTCCTACTCTGCCAATTTTCTGTCCTACCCACCAATTCTGGTTTCAGCCCCTCCAAGTTTGACCCACAGAGAGAAAAGACAGCACTCAACTTGGAGCTGGCTTTTCTGGAACATCATACTTTAAAAGTCGACTTTTGACTGATGCTTGGGGACTTCTCCATTAATAAAAAGCTTTCTTGGACACACAGAAAGGCTTCTTTACCTGGCGTTTTGCTTCCCCTCTCACCCGATGGCTGAGTAGGCACCTGTTTGTGATGGCTTCCTGGACTCTCCAGCCCTCCTGGACTCTCCAAGCCCCTGTGCTCTCTGTCTTGTTGCAGTTCACTTCCTACCCTCAGGCCTCGATTCTGCTGGTCACATTTAACTGCTTCTCAGATTTTAGATTCGAGGGAGTTAGCAGACATCTATCTGCTTGGTTTCCCGAATCCGCGGAGACCCAGACCACATGCTCTGACATCCCAGGAAGGTCATGGCAGAGTATCCTAACACTTCTCTCTAGAAAAGTCTATGCTATGACCTTACTGAACCCTCAGTCCTTGTTTCTGTAACATGAAGGTACGTTAGGCAGAATTAGGAAACTGATACAAAGCTTATATACTTCAACCCCATATGTGGTGTCCAACACTTCTCAGGGGCTGCAGTGTTTATTGTGTAATTTTTTGTTCTGAGTCCTCAGTTGAGATAGAAACAAAAAGTCAAGAAAGAAACACTGTGAGTCAAAACTAAGAATCTAAAATTTACTCTATTTATCTATTTATCTATCTATATTTATCAAGATGTAATATCACATCTGTAGGACTAGTAGTATGTTATTTCATATTGCAAAATGCTATTAAAAATACTTGCAAAATGACATCTTAATACATTGCTAGTATTGTAAAATAAGGATAGAACTTTTATGCCTATTAATGTAACTGTTGTACATTTGAGCAATTTTACTCCTAACCCTTGTCAGCAGTGGCTGACAACGTACTTCTGGACATCTGCTGGGTGACAGGCAGATGTTATTATCATGGAAATGAGCACAGCACACAGAGCCCTGCCCAATGGTGCACACAGTGCTGAGAGATGTCAGTCAAAACTAATGTCCGAAGATTTCCAAGGAGTCTAGTCATAATAATAATTTTTATCGAAAGCTGAACATCTTTATGTCACTAGTGCATTTGTTGCTTTCAATGATGCAGTATGCAAATCTTTAACTAATTGAATTTCTCATTACCTTTCTAGGCAACAGGCTCAGTGCCAACTTTGTTTCAATATTTTGTGACTGTGTAGTATTCTTTGGCTTGTGCTTCTTTACTTTTATTTCTGGTAATATTTTTTTCATTTGTTTACATTTCTGTGACTGCTTTTATTATCCCTTTCACCATAATCCACTTCAAGTATTTTATGGACGGCAGCAGGGTACATGTAAACAGAACAGTTCACTGGCACATGCGATACTGTGAAGCCAATAACTCAGGAAGTGCTCATCGGTTCTGAATTGCTCCCCAAAAGCACGCAATCTGTCATTGTGAAGAAGACCAGAGAGTATGTGAATCTTTGTTCTGCTGCACTCATTTACTTGATCTTGTCGGTTTATTATCACCTTTGGCGGTAAAAAGTAGTGTCTTCCTTATGATGATATTTAAGAAACGTTCTCATTTATCTTCACAGAAAGACTAACTTGCACAGGCCTCAATTATTATTTCTAGATTTAATTATCATGAACAGAACGAATGCTATGCTATCATACAATCCTGATTTTGAAATACTTTCATTCCAGATTTTGAAGATTAAACAAGATATTCTTTAAAATTGATATTGTCACAAAGAATGAAAAATCTTAACTTTTCTTAGCAGTTAAAGCTGTTGAAGGGGAAGGAAATAGTAAAACGGGTAGAAAAATAAACTGTAAGTTAAAACTTGAAAGATACGCTAATTAAGATTTTTATACTGCTAATGATCTGGAATTTACTTGTAAACGTGAAGTATGGAGCGTATCTACTCTGTAGAACATTTGAAAACAGTGGCTGGAAAAATAGAACAGAGATGAAAGAAAAAGAAGAAAGGGCAGCAGGAGAGAAAGTGGAACAAAAAGACTGCCAAGCCACATAGACACCATACTCAGAAGGAAGCTAGAGAAGCCCTACCCCCCCAACCCCCTGCCAGCAGTGAAGGTCATGTGACTTTTTGGTAGAAAAGCAACTACGTTTGAAGTTGTCAAGTAGTTAACTTTGCTAGAGTTTGATTAAAACTTTCCCCTTTTAAATCTTAATTTAATATTTCCTTTGTCTATTTCTGTGCATGTAGATCAAGAAAGGAACTTAAATTCTATGTTTAAGATTTCTTGGTATAAAAAAAGGACAATTTTCGTGAAGTCTAAGTAGTTAAATCATGGTATTGTTCTGAAACAGGAGTCTGGGTGTCAGATGTCATCATCAAACAGCGAGTGTCTGAAGGGTGAGGTGTTCTGGAAGTGCACCCCAGCTCCCTGACCCTTTGTTTAAGGTGTCTCAGCCTGCAAGACACATGTCTGACCCAATGCCCCATGGCTGGTCCTTGAGAGTCACTTCAGTCATTCAGAAACGCTACACTAGCAATCATCAGATACTGAGAAACACGGAAGACATGTTTCAGTTTTAATGCCCTTGGGATCTTTAGTGATCCTCAGTATTTTGTCTTCAGAAAACAGGAAACCATTTGAGAGGTCCTAGTGACACAAGAGAAGCAATCGTGGAGCCGCGAGTGGTAAATCACTGCTGTGTCTTAACTGCTTTGGTCCCACCCAGAAGTTAAGGCTGAAACTTAACCCCCAGTGGGGCACTGTTGGGAGGTTTGGGCTTGGGAGCCTCCCTGGGAACAGGGTCAGGCATCTTTCTAGGGTTTCATGGGGGAGGCTGTCCCCCTCGCCTTTCCACTGTGGCTGCGTGAAGACACAGCTTTCTTGTCCTCAGGGGGACACAGCACTCTCAGGGAAATTCTAGAAGCAGGGCCCAGAATTCCACCAGTCCATGGTTTTCATTCTGTGGTCCCCAGAACTGTGAGAAGTCAGTGTCTGCTCTCTCTCAGCTCTGCAGTCTGATGCATTCTGTTAGTCCCACAAACGTGGAAGGAAAACTGGTCGTGTTACTATAAGAGCAAGAGAAGCCAGAAGTATTTTTGTTCATGATCCTTCTATACAAATCTGACGTTAGCTTCTGTTCTTTACTCTCTAATATTTTCCCTAAGCTTTTGATTTAGTGGTCAGAGAGAGACACTTTGCATGTGAATATGCTTGTACTTATGATTTTCTGGATGAATCTGGGTGAGTCAGAATTTCAAGGCATTGTTGTTTTTACAAGAATTGAAGAAAATCAGTTTATGATCCCAGTGTCCTATAAATTTTATAGCTGTCAGTCTAGCCTCATGGTAACACTCAGGAAATGAAAGAAAATTGAAGTATGTGGTGACAAGACACACAGTATTTTTTGAAGTAAACTTAACACAGGGCAACTACTAGCATTTGAAGATGTGGCCAGAAAAAACATAACCGAGTCAATTTAGGTGAGCCAGATCTATGGTTTTAAAATTAAAGCACCGCAGAGTCATTCATTGTGGGTTCCAGCAAAGCTCTCATCAAATTCACAGCAACGAATTTGACTCTATGAATAGCTCTCTGAACAAGGGCGGCAGACATGAGGAAAGTCTGCTCCAGATAATCTCACAGAAGAGCGTCACTGGGGGTGACAGAGCATGCACCCCACCGGGACCGGAGCCCCAGCAAAACGGTCTCCTTCTAACAGACGCAACAGAGACAGGGCACCTTCGTCTGCTTTTGTCGTCCTCATTCCCCATGACAGCTCTGAGGAGCATCACTTTCCCCCTTGTTCATTTCTTTTCATTTCTTTTTCCTTGATTCTGTGTGAGTACCGACAAACCAAACTTTAGGGTGAATGCTTGTTAGTCCTCAGATGGTTAAACAAGGAATAGCATTAACTCTTCATCTCTGTCTTTCCTTTTCTTGCTCTATTTTCCACTGAAAGAAGAGTGAGCATGAAAATAGCAGGTGGTAAAAGTATTCAAGGTCTCCAGATGAAAGATGTAAAATAAAGAAACTTCATAACTACAAATTGTAATTAACATTTTATTACTGGAGCACCAGCAAGTGAGAGTGGAAAGGAGCTACACAACTCTAAGAAAGTTGCCTTTTACGTGGGAAACCTCTATTAACATGACTCAAAAATAAATAAATATGAGAAATCTCTCGCTAAGTATGCTAACGGTAGAGCTAGGGTAAACAGACAAGCCTTATTGTTCCCAATAAAGGGGAAAATCCTCCAGCATTTTCCCAAGTAGAGTCCTCAGAGCAAGTGACATGTTTATTACCTCGCTTCCTGTTGTGACAACGTGGGGTCTGGTGAAGGTGCAACAGACTGTGAATAGAGTCGGACATGACCACGCTGTAAAAACCTCACGTCTTTCTCAGTTTCCGAGGTGCCAGTCAAGCAGGAAAAGGTAAACACTGTTCCAATAAGTCCCTTTTGTTTCAGACACAGAGTTCTCCCTCTGGAACGAGACTAAAATATTAGATCTACTGCTCTATTTGAGCTTGTATCTGTGAACAGGAAGCATGTGTCTTAGGTTATTGCACTGGAAAAATACTTCATGCCCAAAGAAGTATGAACACTAACTTTCTAGGTGCATTTAGAAATACTAATTGGGAGATGATCGCTGCTAAAACTGCAGCTGTTCCACAAACCCCTACATTTAGCAAAGGCAAGACACTGAAGACAATTACCTAGGTCTTCTTTCCAGAACCAAGTGCAGCCAGCCATGTCATTTCTTGACTGTCTTGCAAATCATAGCTGCATTAAAAGGGTCAAGGGACACAGGCCAAGTGACACATAGAGAAAGGATAAGCTTTACATGCTGGCAACAACGAGGCTGCGCTTCCAGACTGAAAGGCACTCATACCTCTCTAATGCACGCCTTGTTTTCATCCTGTCCAGAGAAGTAGGCAAGAAGCAAGTCCTAGGTGGCATTTAAAGATGACATCATACACGCGGGTTATGTCATCAAAGGCTGCTCCATATAAATGGGGCGCATAGAGGAAATGATTCAGAGCTGAAAAGCAGTTCAAAGTAAGCTGCCTTTCAGAAAAACCAATTAAGAACATGGTGTGTCAAACTGCATGAAAGTGGAAAATCCTGCTCAATGGTGCCATGCGATGGTTGTCTCAGGACACACAGTGGCTAGAAGGAAAAAAAAATACACACACACACACACACACACACACACACATATAAAATTGTAAGAGTGTGTTCAACAGTGGTAGAGTTATACACTTACACTAAAAGTCATTTATCCATTGAAAGCACAAAATACTGTTTCCTGGCACCTCTCCTGGGAAGCATAGTAGTTCATTTATTCAAGAAAAGCAAAGAATTAATCTTCTACAAAGTATTCATTGAATTTAAACCTCAAATACCTTATAGAAGGAAAGCTTTTTATTCCTGCTCATGATTTCTAAATTTTCAATAAACTTAAGGCCTGTATCCTGGTAACTTTTATATAAATATAAATCTATGCAGATAATTCTAAAGCCTTGTTCTATTTGGAATTTCCAAAGGGATAAAAAAAAAAAAACTACATGCAAGAATCACATTAAGAAGCTCCAAAGACCTAACTTTAGGAGGGAGAAATATTGTGAGACACCATGCTCATGAGAAATGTCGGAAGACAAAACTGTTTAATCTAGATGGTTCTGATTCGAGATTGTAATAAAATGAATCATACACACACTTCTTTCTTGACTGAACACTACATTTGAAACATTTTGGTGGAAGGGGGAGAGCTTCATAGATTCTGTATCTCTGCCACCATCTGTCACAGTTACCAGGTCCTTATATAGTGAATAAATCAGTAAGTAATGTAAATGACAGCTATAAAATCAAATATAATGACAAATCACATTGAATAGTTGGTTTCATTACCAGTAGAGATTAGAATACCTCTACTTGACTAATGTTATTTACTTAGACAAAATAAAATGAACGCTTTTAATCTTCAATTTCTCTAAAGTAAGAAATGTTTGGTGAGATTATATTTTGAAAATTACAAAAGCACAGATAACACATTTACCATTTTTTGTTTGATTGTATTTAGAATGGTTTAAGAAACTCCTGACTTAAAAATGAAAGACCAATAAATGAAAAAAAAAAAAAAAACTAACTTCACAGGTTTTGTTGCCTTGGGTTTTGAATGATTCAGTGAAGTTATAGACTAACAAGAAGATAATCCTGTGACTGTTGGTATCTATTTTTGCCCAAGCTTAGAATTATGTGTAATCTGGGCAGTTTTATTTTTAGCTAGTCAAAATCAAATAACTCAGAGCTTGTGCCCTGAGTCAGAATTCTCCTGAAGTATGTTGAGAAAGCACTTGGCTGAGCATTGTTTGTCTCTTAGGTATGTTGAACCATGGATTCCTTGTACAAATGTGCTTCCAACAATTCAGAAATCAAACATTCCTCTTGGTAATAATGTTAAATGAGGGACATAATATCTTCTTGGCGTCTGAGGAGATCAAATGTGTGACTGCCTCTTGTTCTGTTGCATAACTTGGACTAGAATGGAAAAATAACAGGTCATTTAGAAATCCATTCAGTGAAGGTTGCTTTCCATTTTTTTTTTAATCTTTATTGGTACATTAAATATACACATCATGATTGCACTCCATAATGGGGATTTGTACCAGTATAAGACACAACTTAATTCTCATTTTTTCCCATAGCCCCACCCACCTTACCACCCCCCCATATACATAAAATTTTTTTGTTGTTTCCTTACTTTTTTGTTACAATCTCCACATTGTCCCCTTTCACCTTATTTTACATTGAGCATTTTCTATTTCACAATATATAACATATAATGCTAGGACTCATTTACATCTTCATTTTCTCATACCAGAGAAAAGATG
>PVIR01020168.1:0-30992 GCA_004026965.1 Petromus typicus
AAAAAATTTATTGAGATATGAGATTAATATAAGTTACCTTTGGCTATAATTACAAGAGGAGCTCAAAGTGGTGACTATTAGCTTCCCTACATTTATTAGTGCAGTGAATTGCTGCTTTAGACAAACTATGGTCCACTGACATTGCTGCGCATATATTTTCATTTTTCTCTAAAGGCCAATAATGTAACGGGTTTTCTGGGATATATAACATCCTCTAGGTCCTATATGAGAATAACATCATCTGTTGAAAATACATCACACTACTTTTACCCTGAAATGTGTATGCATGCTTTTTGTGGCATAATTCAGAATATTTCTTTTGAATGGATTCCACTTTTTTTTTTTGAGAGAGGGTCTCGCTTTTGTAGTTCAGACTGGTCCTGAGCTCACTATGTAGCCCACAGCTGGCTCCGCTTTTGGCTGTTAGGAATAATGTTGCTCTGAATATTTGTGTGCAAGATTATATGTGGGTTATCTTTTTTTAACATTTTAAAATACGTTCTTTTTAATTCACTTTTATATTTTCATTTGAGTGTATGAGTATACCTTGGAGTGGAATTGCTAGACTTAGCTCTTACCTTTAGTGCTCTGAGTAACTCTCCGTTTCCACTAGCAGTATATGAGTTCTACACTCTCTGTTTTCTTTCCAAAAAATCCCCTGGTTATTATGTGGTTTTGCTTGTTTGTTTTGTTATTTGTCTGCTGTCCTATTGGGTATGAGGTAATGTCTTGTGGTTTTGGTTTGCATTTCCCCTGATAGCTAATGATAGCATCTTTTTATAGGTTTATCTGCCATTCGTATATCTTTTTTGGAAAAATATGTCTTCATATCCTTTGCTAAATGTTTTTCATTGTTGATAAGTGAGTTGTTTTTTTTTTTAATATATTCTCTCCTTACTGCTTTCTGTAGTTTTAGTTGTCTTTGGGAAGCTATGGTCTAAAATTATTAATGGAGAATTACTAAAGCAAAAATTCATATGTTTCAAAGTAGGCACTGTTCTGAGTTGAAATCCCATGCCATCCCCCTCTGTCCCGAGTGTGAATCATCTGATTTTTCAGCTTATCTATGTTGTTATATATTCCCCCTCCTTCTCATCAGTTCAGCTTTGGTACAGTGTGTGGTTTTAGGAATTCACTGGGCTTCTTGGGAGTTATTCTTTTTTTTTTTTTTTTTTTTTTTTGAGACAAGGTCTCCCTTTGTAGTTCAGGCTGGCCCTCAGCTGAGCCTCAAACTCAAAGCAATCCTCCTGCCTCTGCCTCCCAAGTGCTGGGATTACAGGCTTGAGACACTGTACCTGGCACAGTGGTATGTGGTACTGATTGCTGGTGGGTGTGAGTCTCCACGCCCAGTATTGTTGTATGTGGTTACCTGGAATGAACCTTGGCCCTTGTACTTGGAAGACAGGTGCAGGAGCCACTGAGCTAAATTCCTGGCCTTTGGGAATTATTCATAATGAGTAAGAGAAGATGAATGTGTATTCTGGACACCAGTTCCTTAATGATATTATGACTTGCAAATATTTTCACCTTCTTGGAATTTTTTTTTATTAACTTGCTCTAGTACCCTTTGAAGAACAATAGTTTTTAATTTTGATAAAGTTCATTTTGCCAGTTTTTCACTTTGGTTGCCTGTTCTTTTGTTGTTATGTCTAAAAAAATGTATTTAATACAAGTCTAAAAAATGGCTTTAGCCCATCCACCTAGGTTTTTAAAAGTCTATTTTAAGGTAATTGCTGTGTTTGCTATGAAGCATGGGTCCAAAGTCATTCTCATATATATACATATATAGTATATATATGTATATATATGTATATGTATATCCTGGTGTCCCAGCAGCACTTTGTGAAAAGATTATTATTTTCTCCATGAGTAGTCCTGTTACCATTATGGAAAATGAATTTGCCATAAATGTGAGACTTATTTTTGGATTTTCAGTTCTGTTACATTGATCTGTATGTTTTTCCTTATACCAGTACCACTCTGACTTGATTACTGGCATTGGCAGTAAGTTTTTAAATTGGAAAGTGTAAGTCCTCCAGCTGTGTTCTTTTCTAAAATTCTCTTGTCTCTTCTGGTGGACTTTGCATTTCCATATGAGTTTGAGGTTCCACTTGGCAATTTCTACATATGGGATTTTTTTTATGACAAGGATTGCTTTGGATCTGTAGGTCAGTTTAAGGATTACTGCCTTTTTTTCCCCCTGTTTTTTTGAGACAGCATCATACTTTGTAGTCGAGATAGTCCTGAACTCACTATGAAATTAAATATTCTCACAGAAAAAAATTTCATATTTATGTACTAGAAACTGAATGTATTAAAAATGGCAGTAATGGACTGGGGATTTGGTTCAGTGGTTCCAGCGTCAGCCTGGGAAGCACAAGGTCTCAAGTTCAATTACCACATACCATAATGCCAGGTGTGGCGGCACATGCCTGTATTCCCAGCACAGAGTCTGGAGGATTGCTGTGAGTTTGAGGATAGCCTTAGATACATATACATAATGAGTTCAGGGCTAGCCTGAAATACAAAGTGAGACCCTATCTCAAAAACTAAAAAACAAAACAAAAAATGGGAGAGGATTTCTATGTAAAAGAATTTTATTTCTTTAGATTTTAATTTTTTTGTTTTGTTTTGTTTTATTTTAAGATGTGGCCTCAGTATATTATCTGGCCTGCCCTGAACTCCTGAGCTCCAAATGATACTTCTGACTCAAAGTCCTGAGTATCTAGGTCTACGAGCGTGCACCATCGTGCCACATTTAAAATAATTTTTTATGTTAATGAAATAAAGTTTTTCTTCGACAGTTCTCAAGGCTAAGCCCATGTGGGCTTGCATATGCCATGCAAACACTGTATCATTGAGCTACATCCTTAGTCTGAAGTCATAAACCTCCTAAGCTCAGGCAGTATATGGACCTAAGTTACAGAAAATGCTAACAGTTTGGTATATTGCATTTTTTCTGTAAGTAGAAATAAATTAGTGTTTGAAGGTATGTAGAAAATTACATAAAAGTTGTGTCATATTCTTTAGAGGTTACTTCACGCAAAAACATACATGTATATTTTTAGACTACACTTAAGATTTATCTCATTTTTAGAAATGGATGTAGAATTGTTTTAGGTATTCATTTGATGCATTTCTTTTTTTTTTTTTCTTTTTATTCTTACAAAGGCAATAGATTGTCCATCCTTTTACATATAGTTGAGTTCTTAAGTAAACTTCCCTGTAAAATAAATTCTTAGAATGAGTGATTCATAGGACCAAATAAGTTGCCTGTGCATTTGTCCTTGCAGTAGTTTTGTGTAAACTTTCATTTTTTGTAATGTTAACTCGTGACATTAAAGTATCTTGTAAATTTGTGGAGTACAGAATGAAGACATTATTGTTCGTGACCTAGTCTGTAAATAAGGAAAGCAAACTTGTAATCTATTGCTGTCTTATATATGTCTTATACAAGTATCTGATTTTAATAACAATTTGTTTGTAACTTGAGTCACACATGGAATATGAATTGTTGTGTGTTTGGTTTCAGTCAGATCCAAGTATTTGAGTTTGTATAGTATTTCAGTTCCTTTGAAGTCTGACATGGGTATACTATGGTAACTGAGAATCTTTCTTGCTTAAGAAATATAAAGATTTTCTGGCATGAATGATGTGGATGCTAGTAGATAGGAGGAATTCAGAATGTCCTCTTTCTAGTACAAAACACTGGGAAGATGTCACTTTTTACTGGGAAGGTTTTTTGGGAGACCACTGTAGGATGTGATAAGAAATTAAGGATTTAATTCAGAAGTACCAGTTTTCAGATACCTGTGATTTAAACAGATTGCTATTTGACTTACTAATTAGGAACTTAAGAGTTCTGGTCTGGAAATATGTCAGTGGCAATTCGGAAATTTCAGCCTTGGACTAATGAACAGCCTGGAAAGGAGAGAGAGTTCAGAAATACTTTCGAGGTAATCCAATATGTACAGTAGTTAAAGGGTTGGTAAAGAGGATGACAATAAATGAAATGGAAACAAGTGATAGTGAGGTGGCAGTTGTGTCTGTGGGGGAAAAGATAAAGGGATTTCAAGAATGGACTGGACAAGGTGGAAGATGCCTGTTATCTCAGCCACTAATCTCAGTTCCTCTGGAGGCTGAAGCAAGATGATTGCAAATTTGACGCTAGCCCAGACAATTTAGTAAAACCTTGTCAAAGAGATGTAGCTTTAATCATCCAGCTTTATTCACTCTAGGTTTGAGCCCCCGTATGTATTGAGGGAAAGGAAAAGAATAAAGAAAAATTTTCAAGATTCTGTGAAGCCTAGCTATGAGGTTAGAAAGTACCCATTGAAGAAACAATGTAACGTAAGGTAGAGAAGTTTAACTAGAGTGATAGGAGCAGGGTTCAGACTTGAAAGAATTGAAAAAAAGAATGTAATATCAATTTACACGTAGTTTGGATTGCAAGAAGACCAGTCAATCTTGTTTTTATGGTTATATGCTTCTAAATGAAGTTTTTTGAAAGTAATAACCAGAGAGTTTATTTGGGCAAGCAGGGATGTAGAAGCAGGAGGAAGAGATTGGAGAGTTTACTGGAGAAGGCTAAGAGAATTGCGAGAAATGTGATTTCTTAAAGTTGATGATGACTCTACTTTTGACATTTTGCCTAGTTTTCTTTTCTAGGACTCACGTTTTCAGGCATTAAAAAGTTAAGTGTTTGCTCAGCCAAAATTGCAAATTTACCAGATGACTGTAAAGGAAGAAGAGAAGAAAATTAAGGCTATTTGCAAGGGAGTGTTTACACCATTAATCCCTGGAATTTTAAACTAGTTGAAGAAAGTAAGAATTAATATCAGTGTGGTTAGTAGTAGAACTAATACATTTACATTTTGGTTTTTAAGAAAAATATAGTTTGGCCTTGGGAATTCTTAACCAAAGCCACTGAAAAGTTAAAAGTTTATTATTGTAGATTAAGGTGTCTATATTTCATCCATTTTTTGTTGGAAAGATGATATTGAGACAGTGTGTCTGAGTGCAATAGAAGTTAGGATTTTTAGCAGTAGTGGCATGCCATAGTGGACTGTTTGTTAGCACTGAAAGCTCTAAACGGTTCACCATTATTGGACTAAGGGATGCTATTAAGAAAGTTTGAGATCAAGATTAGTTCAGGTGGATGTTGAAGTTACTGAAGAGCGACTGAGCCATTGTCCAAGTCATTTGTTCATTTGTCCATTCATTCATTCATTCATTCATTCATTCATTCATCTAGCACCAGGGATCAAATTCAGGATCTTGTACTTGCAGGACACACGCAGTGCCACTGAGCTACATCCCCAGCCCAGTTTTGTTTTGTTTTGTTTTCAGTACCAGGGATCAAACTCAGGACTTTGCCCTTGCCAGCTAGGCATGGTACCACTCAGCTGTGTCCCCAGAATTCAAGTCTTCTGAAATAGATCAAAAGATGAAAAATGACTTCAACAATAAAAAGGGAGGAGGAGATTTAAAAGATATCACTGGTGACTGAAAAAATGAGAAAGTATTTCTGAAAACAGGGAATGCTATTCTTACGCTAAAGTTCAACAGCTAGTACCAGTATAATTAGTACTTTAAAAATTCTAAACAGTTGATGGATTAATACATGTGAATTGGCTAGTAAGGCTAACGCTAGTCTAAGTGTTCGGTGTTGTTAAACTCTTGTGTTCTACAGAGCACTAATAGTGTGTTTTTATAGCGTTGTTTTGCCTGACATCTGGGAATTGTGGCCGATTGACTGGCTTAGGGTATTGAAGTTGTTTATAAGTACTGGTCATTTGCAAAACAAGGCAAAGCCTACAGGTTTTTTAAATTTAAAAAAATTTTTTGGGGGGAAATGACTATTGATTGACAGAACTTTAGAAAAAGCACTATTTTAGATATCTGTATACCCAGGTTTGCATAATGGTGCTATTACTAATTAGTTTTTGGATTTTAGATCATACACCAATCTCACTGAACCTAACATGCCATGATCTATAAAAGGCAACAGTGGTATCTATAGGATTTTTAGAATATTTTGAAAACTGTATCAAGCCCTTAGCAGACTCACACTTAATACTTGTTGCTTGCCTTAGCCAGTACCTTATACTACTTATAATAGTATAATTTATTTGATGTAACATTTCTATTTTTAGAAATTCCTGTTTGAAAATATTTAACGGTTTTTTGTTTATTTTTGGTGAGAAGAAGTGCTAGAGATTGAACTCAGGAACTTCATACTGAGCTAAATGCCCAGGCCGGCCCTCTTTCTTTCCTTTCCTTTCCTTTCCTTTCCTTTCCTTTCCTTTCCTTTCCTTTCTTTTTTTTCTTTCCTTCCTTCCTTCCTTCCTTCCTTTCTTTCTTTCTTTCTTTCTTTCTTTCTTTCTTTCTTTCTTTCTTTCTTTCTTTCTCTCTCTCTCTCTCTCTCTTTTCTTCTCTCCTTTCTCTTTTTCTTTTTTTCCTTCCTTCTTTCTTTCCTTCCTTCTTTCTCTCTTTCTTTCTTTGTCTTTCTGTCTGTCTTTCTTTCATCTGTTTATTTATATTTTGAGACAGAGTCTCATTAAGTTGCTAAATTGTCCAGCCTGGACTTGAATTTAGGATCTTCCTGTCCTGGCCTCCCTGAGATTGGAGATTACAGGTGTGCACCACCACACTCAGCCATTTGCTCTTAGTCTCTTGTTTAACAAGTAGATTAGCATAACATTTCATAATAAAGTGGTTATAATTTTTTTTTGTATTACAAGTCATTGCTGTTTTAATCATGAATAAAATACTTTAAAGAAAGCAGTGCTCCAATGCTTACGTTCAGTTCCTGACACTATAGTGTTTTTTAAATAATTGAAGGCATGTATTTTCCTGTTCTTAAAAAAAAGACTAGAGAATCTGTCCTTTACATAAGAATGGTTGTGAAGATCATGATTTCCTTGTGTGAAAAGTATACTATTATCTGGCTAATGTAATCTAAACTTCGGTCTTTTTATCTCATAATGAGTATCATCTTTGGTTTAAGTTTTTAGAATGTATAAGAAGTCTGGTTTTGTATTTGCTTTTTTGTATATGATCCTCATTTGAGGTTTCAAGTTTAAAAATGACTTGAAATGTGTGCCATTTCATAGCAACTTTGTTCTCTGTTAAGTACATAACTGAATAGGGGTTTGAAATGTAGACTTAATAGCAAATTCATTTGTTTCTTTTATTTTTAATAACAGGGCTGATGGTGTAATGAGAACAATGAACACAGAAAAACTCTTAAAAACTGTACCAATTATTCAAAATCAAATGGATGCACTTCTGGATTTCAATGTAAGTTGGTTATAATTTAGTGATTTAAGGTTTTTATTTTTGTATTTTTTGATACTGGGTATTAAATTCAGCACCTTGTACTTGTCAGGCAGACAGGGTGCCACTGAGCTAAGTCCCCAGTCTTAGGATTTTAAAATACTAGATCATGGAGCACAGATCAGTTTTTATTCTCACCTATTCATAGACTTGACTTTTTCACAGATATCCATTCTATTTGATTACATATTTTCTGTAAATGTGGTCCCAACTCAAATAATTTTTCATCCTTATGTTTTAGTTTTACTCTTAATTTCTTAGGTGCATTTTCTGTAGCTTTAGAATTTTAGGATATACAAGCTAGAAAGAAAATTGACTGACAAAGGAATCAATTTTAAAATGTACATGCTTTGGATAATGGCTTTTAGATTTTAAAATGTCTAAGAATTTTCTTTCTGTCTGGTTTGTAGGATTTAAAGAGTAATAATTATGCAGAAATAAGGAGAAATTCAAAATGGCATTTATAATAGCTTGTTACCTATGGATCAAGAGCTTTGCATTCTCTGGAATTGTGTTTTCTTTTGCAAGGCAGAATCTTGCTTTGTAGTTTAGGCTGACCCTGAACTCACTACATAGCCCAGGCTGGTTTCAAACTTGTGGTGAGCCTCCTTCTTCAGCCTCTTGAGTGCTGGAATCACAGGCACGTGCCACCACACCTGCCTGGAATTTTTGTCATAATAACCATTACATGCTAGCATTGTCAAGTTTGTAATATATTTATTAGAAGTAGTAATTGCAACTCTGGTATCTCTTCCTTCCTGCCCTTCTTTTTCCCCTTTCTCCTCCTCTTCCTGCCCTCCCCTCCTTTCCCCTTTTATTCCCTCAGGCATTTAAGTGCAAAGTTGTAAATGAAACTATGACAGTTACATAAAGAAATTGATTTTTAAAAACTTACGTAATTAGTCTTTAACCATCTTTGTGTAGAAAGCAAGTAAACCTTATTCTCTGCTCTGTCCTCATTGATCAGGGATATATGGCACATACTAAGTGTTCAGTAAATGTTAATTGAATGAATCTTGTGTTTTGTAGACTAGAACAAGGTAATCAAACTATAGCCCTCTGTTTTTATGTGGCTTGCTAGCTAAGATGTAGTTTTCCTACACAGTATTTAAATAGCTTAAAAAATTTTAAGATTGTGGTGTGACATGAAAATTATATAACACTCAGATTTCTGTGTTCACAGTTGTGTTAATGGAAACTGGAACATATGTAAGTTCATTGACTTACATGCTATGATTGTTTTTGTGTTATAATAGCCTAGTTGAATAGATAAAACAGGTTACATAACCCACAAAATCAAAGAGTATTCCATTTGCCCTTTTATCCCCTTCAAAACGGCAAAAACAACTTTCTGATTCCTGTCTGAAAGATATAGGAATTGATATAATTACAGAAGATTATTTTGGTTTATGTAGAGCAGTGATGGCAAATCTTTTTTTTTTTTTTTGAGGCAGTGTCTCACTTTGTAGTTCAGGCTGGCCTCAGCCTCAGACTCACATCACAGCAATCCTCCTGCCTCTGCCTTCCGAGTGCGGGGATTACAGGCATGAGCCACCACGCCCGGCACTGTGGTATGTGGTACTGGTTGCTGCTGGGGTGAGTCTCCACATCTAGTATTGTATGTGGTTGCCGGGCATCGAACCCGGTCGCTTGCAAGACAGGCCCCAGAACCACTGAGCTAAATCCCCAGCCCAGTGATGGCAAATCTTTAGAGCTTTCAGTGATAACAAAATAGCTCACTACAATAGGAATGCTGTAGGTTCACCACCATTGGAATAGTTTGCAGGGTCCAATCATAAATTTTTTTCACAAACTAGATCGTTACTAGATTGTTGGATATCTATATAAAATTATCATTGGAATAGAGTTTCCGGGATCCAACCATAAATTTTTTTAACGTACTAGATTGTTGGATATCTATATAAAATTATCCTTCCCAGTGTTTGGGTTACACTTTATGTATAACAATATACCTGATCCTTTTATTGGTAGGTATTAGTGTTTTTTGTTTTTTGAATTCTGAACTGTTCTCTACTAAATACTCTGTATGTGCTGTCTCTACTGATTTGTAAATTTTTTTGAAAAAATTTTAAGGTAGAATATTGCTATATAGTTTAGGCTAGCTTTAAACTTGTAATAATCTTTCTACCTCAGCCTGCTGGGTGCTGAGATTACAAGCATGTACCACTATGACTAGCTATAAACATTTCTGCAGAGTTAATATGTTAAAAAGTAATTTATTGGTTCACAGGATTTAAACACTTTAATTTTTAATAAATATTGCCAATTTTACTTCAAAAGTATTGAGCCAAGCATTTGTCAGTAGGTGTTTGTTTTTCCTACCAGCGTTGAGGAGTATGTTACTTTGATATGATTAATCTGAGGCTTAAGACAGAATACTTTCATAATTATTATTAAATCACTATTAATTTTAATGTATCGCAGAGTGAACTTTTCACCTCTTGCCTATATGTGTCTTTTGTAGATTATCTTTAGTTTGTTTTATTATTTAGGTTTTACTTATGAAATGGAAATAAATCTGTAAGATATTGTGCAGTTCCAATTATACTTATGTTTTATAAGTACTAATGTAAAAATGATTCAATAAATTTTTCATGAGTTAAAATGAAGTTCTGGCTAGATGTGGACTTTGCAAGCACTATTAGAATTATTTAATGTTGCAATGAGTTAATAATTAAAAAGCCAGGGATAGTCCAGGAATTTCAAGAGTAAAAAGACAGCAGAAATTACTTTTCTCCTTATATTTCTGAGTCAAGTTTAACTTTCAAAAATTGAAATTTGCTTGCTTGTGGCTTTTAAATAAATCTGAACTCTTAAAATTTTTGGCAATGTATGTCTTCTAGTTCTCTAAGAAATCAGAAAATTCATATGTTAAGAAACATATATAGTGTATATGTTAGACAAAATAAGGGTTTTTTTTTTTTGCTCTATGCCTAAATACTTTAATGTACTGTATTTTAATGTGAAGGAAGTCTTTTATTGTCTTTTAGCTAATCACCTAATTTTATTTTCCATTTTTTCCTCCAGGTTAATAGCAATGAACTTACAAATGGGGTAATAAATGCTGCCTTCATGCTCCTGTTCAAAGATGCCATTAGACTATTTGCAGCATACAATGAAGGAATTATTAATCTGTTGGGTAAATACTGCTTTAGCTTTATAACATTTTATTTTTTTATCTTGTCATGTGGGTAAGATGAACTGAGTTATTAACTTAATAACTACCTAAAGTTTATTGAGTTATGGTTTTTCACTTTAATAATTATTTGGAAAAAATAATTTAAAATCTGTATATGAAAATGTTTGATATATTTATCATCTGACTTTTAGCTCACTGAACTTTAAGATTTTTAGATATAACTATTTTTTCCCAGCCTCTTTATTATTTTTTAGCAATATTTTTCAATTTGTTTCTTGCATTATGATGCTGAAGACTGAACTAGGGCCCTTCAAATGCTAACCATTTGCACTACCATTGAGCTATAGCCCTAGACCCTAAATTTAATTTTAAATTCTATAATAATTTAAAATACATCAAGCGTTTGTTTTTATGGATACCTTTTACTTTTGAGGTACCTTTGAAATTAGTAATGTTTGCTTATGTTCACTATCAATAGAATTTTGCCTAGAAATGCCCATTTATTTCAGTGGCATTTGGGTGGAATAAAAAATTATTTCAAAGGGTGCCAAAGTACTGAGTGTCAGATGTGAGGTACTTTTATTCCAGTATGCTGCTACTCTCCCTGCTCCCACTTTATGTAGAAAAGTATTTTTGTGTTTATTTTCTATAGACTAGACTAACACAGATTTATTCAGAGGTGCTTTAAAAATAAGGAAACGAGTTATTTTTCATAAGTAAAAAGTAAGTTTCTTTTTTATACAGCTCTGAAGAGCATAGTCTTCCACTCTGATTGGTATAAATTAGGACCACTGCTGCTGTTTCATACAAAATTTAAATTGGCTTTTCAAGTGGCATTTAAGCATAACTAAGTGAGCGTTTTAATAGGTTAACTATTAAAAAAATATTTGGAATTTGTAGTAATATTTTAAGTGAAGTAAGATGTAATTGTGTGCTGCATGTAAATATTTATGGAACTGTGAGAGAAGTGGTATTGATAAACTAATAATATGAATAAAGTCAAATAATTTTATATCTTTAATATAACACCACCCATCTTCTAATTTGCATCAAATATCTAAACTGATTTAACACTGGTAATTATGTTGTAGGATTATGTTTTCTGAGAAACCTGAACAATAATTTTGGAGATATTATCTGCTATTTTTCCTTCATAAGTACTACATTTTAATGTTTTGGCAGAAAAATATTTTGATATGAAAAAGAACCAGTGCAAAGAAGGTCTTGACATCTATAAGAAGTTTTTGACGAGGATGACAAGAATCTCAGAGTTTCTCAAAGTTGCAGAGGTAAGGTATCTTTCAGGGACTGTGCCTCCTACATGTTTTGTTTTGCCTATACCCCTGGATTTTCAAAGAAATCACTTTTATTATCCAAATGAAAGAAATGCTTTCACTCTAGTAAGGTGTATATTTAGTCATAGTAATATGCTGTATTGAATTTTATACTATATGCATGTGATAAATGAATAAAATATGTACTATATATTTAATTCAGTATTGGATATTAAAAAGTAGTTTTTTAAAATTCCTTACTCTCCGTGAGATAATTGGTGCACACTAGCAGAAGTGGTTATTATGTCTGGAATTAATTTTATTTTAGACTTATTTTGTTAATCATAGGATAATATTCAGTATCAGTGCAAGATCCTTTTACTTTTTTCTCAGGTTGAGACCTATAGTATTTTTATTTCTGAACAGAAAATAATTTTATATATTTGTTCATTATTGATTATGTAAATAATGAAAAATAGGTTATAGGATAATCTAATTTTGCATATCTGTTTTTAAAAGTAATTTCCTGAAATTGTTAAAAAGGTAGTCATGGTGGTTTATACCCAGCTACTTACTCCTTAGGCTAAGGCAGGAAGATGGTGAGTTCAAAGCCAGTTTTCCTGTCTCATAATAAAATGAAGTGGGCATGTGGCTCAGTGGCCCTGTAGGCAGGGTCAGTGCTTGTGACTAGAAGGTAGCCATAATAATCCTTGTGGGCATTATCTTGTTAGAGCACTAGGCGGCTTGTTAAAGTTTTTGCTTTCTGCCTTTCACTTTTTGTCCATTACTGGGATGTTTTCATTCATTATATCAGAATCGTTGCTCTGGGACTAGTTGGCATGCTAGGCTCTATTACTGAAGTAATATTTTATTCTAATGCAAATAGAATAGGATAGAACAGAGTAATAAAGTCTTTGAAGAAAGCCTTCTTAATCAGCTGTTTTATGTTGCCTACTGGAATTTTGGATTTAAAGACTTTTTTTTAACAATGGCTGGATATGGTGGCTACATACCTGTAATCCAGCCACTGATGAAGCTAATTAGGAGGATCATAAGTTTGAGACTAGTTATGCAACATAGTGAAATACTGAATATGCCTCCTCCTCAATAAAGGAAAACTGCAGATATAGTGCATTAGTGGAGTGCTTGCCTAGTGTGTACAAGGTCTTAGGTTTAATCCCTAGTACCACCAAATTTTTTTTTTTTTAATTAGCTATAGGAGGGAATGCAGTTTTCTAATTTGGATTCTGGAACAGGTAGAAAGAGTTACTTTTACTGCTGGAAATTGTCTAGTTCTCAAATATGATGAAAGTGTGTTGGAATGTTTTTCATGGAGACAGTTATATCCTGGTTAGATATCACTTAAAATCTGACCAACTGGCTGGGTGTGGTGGCATATATCTATAGTCTCAGCTACTCAGGAGTCCACAACAGGCCCAGCCAGCCTGGGCAATTTAGCAGCCTGTTGTCACACTATTAAAAAAAAATGCGATGTAGAAAAGAGCTGGGGATGTAGCTGAGTAGTAGAGTTCTTGCCTAATAGTATTCAGGCACTGCCAAAACACCCCTTCCACTACTGTAAAAACACCCCCTCCCCCCAAAAAACAATAACAGAAAGATCTGGGATATCTTACTGGAGCATGTTAAAAGTGGAGACTATCAAAGAAAGCATGTTTTATAAAGGAAAAAGTTAATGTCAAGTTTGTTTCTTACTTTTTTATGCCCAAGGAACTTAATTGTGTTTAGCCTTTCTCATTCTTACTATATGTTTTTATCATATGATACGTGGAAGAGATGAATTTTTCAGATTGTGGCAGGGTAGTTTATGTAAGTGTTTAGAACAGGTGGGGATTATAACAACAGATTTGTTGAGTTTCCAACTCTAGTTCTGCTGCAGTTTTTAGAGTCATCAAATAATATCTATGCTATCAGAAATATTGATAGCATTCAGTGAATAATAGATATTTTAATAAGCTTTGTATGTATAATTTTTCTAAATTTTATTTATAAATATCTTTATTGTAATGTCATCTATTAAATATGCTTATTCTTACAGCAAGTTGGAATTGATAGAGGTGACATACCAGACCTTTCACAGGTAAATATATTGCTAAAATATCAATCTATTTTATTTTGCATACTGCGGTACTACGTTAAGTAGTGTGTAGCCTATTCTTTCTACTTTTTCTTTTCTTTAACCCCTACTGTCAGATCAGTATAAACTTTAATGCGTGACATACTGCTGAAGTTTGTTCTAACATTATTACCACAGAAAATGATCTACTTACTCTATAATATTATGCTATTCTTTTCTTCCTTTTAATCTCTTCTAGCATTATCTAAAACAAAGACCTGGAAGGAAAAAAATAGAGAATTGAGAGAAAATGTATTTTATAAAATTTTCGCTATATTAATTTTAGAGAATTATTTCATACAAGATTTATTTTTCCAATTTTAATTCTTCAGTTTTGGTTCTTTGACGCACATTCAAGTATGACATAAATATAAACCTCAAAACAGTCATGGATAAAGAGAGCAGGGATTGGATAAAACTGTCAGAAAATAAGTACAGGTCTTGTGACTTTATAATAAAATATACTGCAGCCTTTGCTTTCATCATCTTTGAAGTGAGGACAGTACAGTGTACTTCATATGATAGTTTGGAAATTAAGTGATTTCATGCCTAAAAATAAATTAGAGCACTTTATTAATTTTAGCTATTATTTATTTTTGTCATCATAATCATCTTCTTAAGATTTCAAGAAAAAAACTTTATACCAGCAGATTTTTTCCATCTGGCTTCTTCTGGGTTATTTATTGAGTATTAAAAAGGTACTTTGCCTAAACTATCCTTCTTAAAATATTTGAGTCAGCTCTTAACATGTTTTACCTTATTTTGGACTTTTCTTGGACATCTTTTAAACACTTGTTATTTTTTCTTACTGATTTTTTTGATATTAGTCCTGACTCATTCTTCTGACCTCAGGGCTAAAAGTATGCAATAGATCTTGTTGTGAATTCAATGTAGATAAACCACTCAGACATATATCCACATGAAATAAATGGGTTTCCCTGAGATTGAGCATATTATTCTGGGCTAAAAGTCCAGCGTGATGCTGAATAATATGTATTATTACAAAAGGATTTGGCATCTTCAGATTATCCTATTACGTACTCTCTCCGTCCTGTAAGCTTCTGTATTTTGTTTGAAAATTATTAGACTTAGGCAATATACAGAAGTTAGATGCTCCCTTCATATGTACTTGAGTATACCATTGAGTTAGCCAGCCTCCTTCCCTATATTCTGTATCAGTAATCTCTGAGCAGAGTAAAACATGCCAAGCATTGTTTTGATGCTTTAGATAATTTTCAGAACTAAACTAAAACAAACCTGTTGAAAGTTAGGGAAGATGATAAGATTGCAAAATAGTAGAAATTTGAGATTATTTAATTTTTTAATGAATGGCTTTTTCTAGATTCCATTCACTCTGTATTGCAGATTTACTTGTTAAAGAAGAATAATAGATATTTAGAAAGATTTTAGAAATGGTTTGCCATTGCTTACCATACTTATAAGTTTACAACATCGTAAATGCTTCAGAAATAAAAATAATTTCATTTTGAGTAGTTGTACAGTAGCTTAGTACTATAGTTAAATTTTGTGCTTTAAGGTCAGAGATGCATTATTTTGGCTTCTGCTGTATGTCAGGTACCTATTCCTCAGATTGCTTATCTATAAAACAGATGTGCTAGTAGTGTATTCCTCATAGATTGACTGTATACAAGGTAGTTTATACCGTACTTGTGTGTTAAGAAAAGCTTTATGAATGTTAATCACGATTATGATTGTCCTCATAGTCATCACACTCAAAGTGAGGAGCAGACACTTT
Organism: Petromus typicus; assembly: GCA_004026965.1. Lineage (NCBI taxonomy): Eukaryota > Metazoa > Chordata > Mammalia > Rodentia > Petromuridae > Petromus > Petromus typicus. The sequence continues at coordinate 15,663 of PVIR01020168.1, forward strand.
GCTTGGACTGGAAGAACTACACATGGTTCCCAGCTCATCATAAAAATCAGTTTTACAATGTAGAATTTGCTTTAAATTGTTTTCTATTAGATGTCTTGTGCTAAGTCTTTAGTATATACCAGTTAGGGAAAATACTAAAGGAACATTGTTAACACTGTAACTGTTAGAGAAATCAGCTGTTACCTGTTTTGCTCCCAGTTCCTATTATTTAGAAACTATCTCAAATAAGACATGAACTAATTCCATTGCAGTCCTTGTGCCCACCCTTCCATGTGTATAATTACTGCCTTGATTTTTTTTTTTTGAGATAGGGTCTCACTTTGTATGTAGTTCAGGTTGGCCCTGAGTTCACTGTGTAGCCCAGGCTAGCCTGGAACTCAAAGCAGTCCTCTTGCCTCTGTCTCCTGAGTCCTAGGATTACAAGCATGAGCCACCATGCCTGGCATTGTGGTATGTGGTTACCAGGATCGAACTTGGGACCTTGCAGTTGCCAGGCAGACGCCAGAACCATTGAGCTAAATCCCCAGTCCCTGCTTTGATTTTTAATCATGGTTGAGCTGCCTGATCTCAGATGTCACACCCACAATGCTCTCTATACGGAAGCTTTTGAGTGCCAAAATGACACTGCAAATGAAAAATTGTACATCTGAACTCACACAACAAGTGATAATCAAAATGCAGGTGCACCACAAGTATGTTAGAAAATTATTTCTGACTGTGCATATCAAGAATACATGAAATAAAATGAACTCCTGTTCAAATTTGAGGTATATTCTCAAGATACCTCGGTATGTTTGAATACTCAAGAATTAGAAATTCAGAAAACTTCTGGTCCTAAACACTTCAGATGAGGAATACCAACTCATAACAAAATTTTACTCATTCTTGAACTTAATATAATTAGAATCAATGCACTAATATAGTCATGAGCACATAGTATAAAACTCAGTTTATCCTACTATATTCTCACAACACAGATCATTTGAGACACCATATGTGTGAAACATTTCTCCATACACCAAGCAAGCTGTCCTGCCAGCAGATATCAGCTGAGTATCCCTGAATTCAGCTCAGTTCTGACATTTACATTCTGGAGATAGGGTCAGACTCTACAGGTTGAAGGATCAGTTGCCATAAGTTCTCTCCCATGCTTCCCATCCCATACTAAGCACAAGCACCAGGATTTTTTTTTTTTTTCTAACTGATGAGCTGTAAATTAGAGTTCTTACACTCTCCTCTTTGCATTTGATTAATTTGAGTAGTTGTACAGTAGCTTAGTACTGTAGTTAAATTTCTGTGCCTTACGATCAGATATTATCTCAGTAACTCCAAAAACCTGATGTATTAGATTTAATTGTGTATTATAAAGAATGTCGCAGAGGATTGTGGACTGTGAAGCATATGGAAAGTAATGTGGAGCTTCCATTTCCTTTCTGGTCATAAGTCTCTGTCCAGGAACGTCTGTGTTGTTAATTTTTCCAGAAGCTCTCTGAACTTTATGGGGCATGATACTGAAATGTGACTGAGCAAAATGGATATGATCTAATGTGAACAGGGTGGAGACAGTTAGCAGTCAGTCTGTCTGTTCAGATTTTAATTACCATTTCTAGCTTTTTTTCCCTCCTGGGTCTGAGGCAAGATCCCTTCCGAAATTGGAGTAAAGTGAGGAGTCTTGTTATGATCTCCTGTTAGACGAGGCAGATCAGAGGATTATTTTGTGGCCACTACAAGACCGAAAGTAGGAAGAAGATCAGAGTATCTGTTGTCTTTTCTGTAATTGGTTTTGGCAATGAATCTAGTTTCTATGGCCCATGTTGGGAACAAAAAGGAATAAGTGAAAGGAGGACAGAAGGTGAGAGAGAGGGAGGCAGACAGATCACCCGACTGGTTCTTGAGGCCCAAAGCACATCAGTGTTATTCTGATCACCTGAGAAATTACAAGATCATGGAAGAAAAATCCAGGAACTGTACACCTTCCAAGAAAATTAATGCGTGCATGTACACCTTCCCTCCCTCCCCCCTTCTCTCCTGGCTTTTTTTCTCATTTTTTTTTTAAATTGTGAAATAGGTACATTTTATATATATATCATGATCACACTCAACATTGACAATCGTCCCAGAACATGACATGACTTAATTCTCATTTTTTCCTGTTCTCCTACCCCCCCTTACAACTCTCCACCCCCTATATAGATAAGCTTTGTTTCGTTTCTTTTTTTTACTGCCATTACAATTTCTTCTTTCCCCTCGTTACTTATCCCTTCCTTATCTCTCTTTGAATAGTTTCTATTTTGTAATATCTAACATACATTCTAGAACTCATTTACATTTTCAGTTTCTCATATTAGAGAAAAGATGCAGTATTGACACATTTGTGACCTATTTTTTTCACTTATGAGTATGTTTTAAAGATACGTCTATTTGAGTATGAATGACTCAAATTTGTCATTCTTTATGGCAGAGTAATACTCCGTTCTATAGAAAACCATGTCTTCTTTTTCCAGTGTCCAGTTGATTTTGAGATCAAAATCTCAAAAATAATACTAGTGTTATTATAATAATAACACTATACTATAATAATACTAGTGTTAGTATTATTATAAACAGTATAGTTTTCTGAATATAAATGTTACAGTTTTGGATTATTTCTAACACTTGGCTGTTGTAAAAAATACTGTGAGCATTCTAAAGCAGGTCTTATGGAGATAAAGTTTTTGTCTTTTGATTAAAAAAATGATTGGATCATTAAAGCACATACATATTTTAACTTTATAAAAAACAATTTGATGCTTTTTCAAAAAGAACATACTCTTTGCAATGATGCGTGAGTTAGCTGTTTCATACTCTTACTGACATTTGATGTTGCTAATCATTTTTTCCATACCAATGGGTAAAAGGGTATATTTTCTTGTAATTTTAATTACATTGCCTTGATAATAGTCTTCAGTCATTTATCAGTAATAATTTTAAAGTGCTGGATAATTACTCAGGGAGTACCTGTTAAATATCTACCCCATGCTTATTAATCTATCTTATAAGAATATATTTTTACTTAAAATTGAAATAAATATTTAAAAATATAAGTATTTGCAGGGTCCTTTTTTTTTTTTTCCCCAGGTTTTTTTTTTTTTTTTGGAGACAAGTCTCACTTTGTAGTTCAGGCTGGTCCTGAACTTGGCCTCAAACTCAGCAATCCTCCTGGCTCTGCCTCCTGAGTGCTGGGATTACAGGCGTGAGCCACCACGCCCAGCACTGTGGTATATGCTACTGATTGCTGGAGGGCGTGAGTCACCATGCCCAGTACTGTTGTATGTGGTTACTGGGGATGGAACCCCATACCCTTTTGCTTGCAAGGCAGGTGCCGTAACCACTGAGCTAAATCCCAGGCCCTGCAGGGTCCTCTTAATGGTTCATGTTTACATAGTCTTCAGTTTCCATAGTTTTAATGTTTATTAATACCTCTGGTTAGTTGATATTTATATAATAATAATAATAAAATTGTTATCATTAGGTAGCTGAAAGTCCAATGCTAGTGCATAAAAAAGATGCCTTTTTTGTTGCTCTTTGGTTAAGATAATTCTTATGTTGTTTTAACCAACAGCCTGATTGTTATGAAATTATGGATGCTTGTGTAATTTCAGGCACCCAGCAGTCTTCTTGATGCTTTGGAACAACATTTAGCTTCCTTAGAAGGAAAAAAAATCAAAGATTCTACAGCAGCAAGCAGGTATGTTATTCTTGGAGGGAAAAGAGTGAGACTGATTTTTCTGAGGGAACAGATGGATCCAGCTCGAGTTTCAAGTTGCTTAATTTCTTTATGTCTGTACTTCATTAACTCTTAGATGGACTTATTGCATTAGTCTCACAGAACTGGTAACAGGATTATTGGGTTAATACAGTAGGTTTGTAAAATACTTCTTGATTCTTAATAGATATTAGCAGTTAGTAAAGATCATGACAATGATGCCTGGCTTTAGAATTGTGTTTATAATTTGAAAGTTTCTCATAAATGTAATAGATTGATTTGAATGGTGCTTTATAATTGAAACATACTTTTGTATTTATGTACATTCAGTCCTTTTAATAACTTTGTAAAGTCTGTAGTATTAATGTTGAAGCTTAATCCTGGAATATCTCATATCAGATTTCATCATTTTCTCTAATGTCAGTTTAAGGGATTAGTTATTGACATGTTATATTTTTTAATTAAAAAAATTAGCAGATATTTGCAAAACATAGTGATTATATTCATTATTGGGAATTGGTACATGTACATAACATCTTAATTCTTTTTATTTTCTATTTCCCTTTGTCCTCTCCCACCTCTAGATCCTTTCCCATTTGCAAAATATCAATCTTCCTGCATCTTGTTAACCATCCTTCACTAATTAATTTTAAGTTTTGAGCTAATTCTCTAGTTACTCTAGCAAATTGGAAATAACACATCTCAGTCTTCTAACATAGTTTCTGGGTTGAGTAATTACTTGAGTAATTCTTAGTTTTTAAATGAAAATTGCTTAGCTAAGTGTGCTAATCCCAGTATTCAAGAGGCTGAGGAAGGAAGATCACCAAAGTTCAAGATTACCCTGAGCTACTTATCCAGACCCTTTCTTAAAACAAAATTTTTCTTTTAATAGTACGAGGAAATAATTTGTATAAGATATAATAAGAATCTTTTAAAATTTTTGTTTGGGACTGTTTTAGTAATAAAATTCTAAATAATTTACAAAGGAGAAAACTATTAATGAATTGCAATACTTCACCTTTAGACATGCATTTTGAATTTTCTGATACAGTTTTAGAGTGCTGTATTAGCCAAAATGTTAAAGTCTGGTTGAGGAAATAATGAAAAATACAGTCCTGTAATTCTGATCTTCCAATTTGCTTTGATATTTATTGTAAAATCTGTTGACTTTCTTGAATTTATGTCACAACTATCTTTTTTCCTGTCTTCTGAATTGTATCTTTTAATTGGCTAATTTATAATATTTTGCATAAAAGTCTAATAGTTTTTGTTATTTACATATTTGAAGTACAGATTTAGTTTGTGGTTAAAAATTAAAGATCATAGTGGTTCTGGTTAGAATTCTTTAACATTGTTTCAATCATAGAATTTAAATGTTAGTGTTTATAGTATGGATAAATCTTGATCATAGGGAAAGGAGGGGGCATACTATACATTTGCTAGTAGGAGATGATACATTGTATATGTGTAATACATTTGAAAAGGATACTAATTTACATGAAGAGCAGCACATAGAAAAGAGGTAGCGTATGAATCAGGACTAGACTGAAACTTATGCTCTTTTCAAGGAACTTGAAATCCTTTAGTAGTGATATTTTTTTAGTATTGTTGTGGGGAAGCATCCCTAGATAGAGGTATGTTGCTTATTACAAGTGCTCATGCTTTGCTGTTATTTTAATAGCACAGCCAGTTCTGGCTAAAAATTAATAGACTATATTTTCCTGTGAGAACTTCATTACTTGTTTTCATTAGGACTTTTCTAAGAATATGAAGATTATTTCTGAATTGCATTGGTTTCCTCTCTTGAGGCTTGCAAGAAGCAGTATGCCTCACTCTTGTAAACCCTTTCCAAAGACGTCATTGCTGCTTATTCTAAAAGCACTGATACTGTAAAAATCAGCAATGTTATAGTTGATATACATATTATTGTGGGTCATTGGTTGGGATATTCATCTGAAGTACTGGTTCTGAATCCATGACTTAAAATTAGCAACTATAGCCTACCTGTGACAGGATTGCCAGATTATTTTATGACTTGGATATAATGTGATATGTCTGGCAAAATGTCAGTTACCTTTGTCTGTTTATCCTAGGGCCACAACACTTTCCAATGCAGTCTCTTCCCTGGCAAGCACCGGCCTGTCTCTAACCAAAGTGGATGAAAGGGAAAAGCAGGCAGCGTTAGAGGAAGAACAAGCTCGTTTAAAAGCTTTAAAGGTAAGTGTGTGTGTTTTCGTTATGTGGAAAATAGGTGGAGTAGTACGTTAAGTAAATGGAGCTTTACACAGACTTACCAATTTTTGTTTGTTTGTTTGTTTTTTGGTACTGAGGATCAAACTTAGGACCTTTGGGCTTGTGATTCAGGTGTGGCATCACTGAGCTGTATCTCCAACACCAGGCTTAACAATTTTTAATGTGAAACTACTATATGGCATAAAATTCAATTTTAATTTTTTGTTGTTATTGACAAACGAAGTGTGATCAAAATATGCCATGAATGTTTAAATGTTTTTAAATGTATTAAAGTAAAGGTATATTACCATTAACATCCCTCAAGGTACTCCCCCTCAATATGTACACAATTATCCCACTGTTTTTTCCATTTTCTTTAGCATTTCTGGAAGTCTTATTTGCTTGTTTCTCTGAGGTGTGATTGCAAATCTTTGTGAATGCTGCTTCTAAGTTCTCTCCAATGGAAAGACAGGCTGCTTAAAAACATTACAGTATGTTCTCTTTTACCTCATTAACCAAATATGGCAACAGGCATCTTCTGGCTCTTACCCTAAAGTCAAATGGTAAACAGTTTGAGTAGAGGTCACTGTTAGTACATAACTATAGTGACATGAACAGACTCTGAAGAATGATGTTAGAAGTTCTGTTTCCATTAAAGGGGGGTATTGTGAAGGTATTAATGGCAATATGTCTTTTACTGTAGTAAAATTTTCAGTTGAAAGTTCATTGTAATTTTTGATAACAATTTATAGAGTGCCTGGCAAAAAGGGTCAAGGAATAACTTTTGCTATCAAGACAGTTACACAGTGTTTTTGTTTTTTTGTTTTTTTTCCCCCGGGGGCTCTATAAACAAATCTGATCCTTTCTCAACAGGAACAACGCTTAAAAGAACTTGCAAAGAAACCTCATACCTCCTTAACAACTGCAGCCTCTCCTGTGTCCAGCTCAGCAGGAGGAATAATGACTGCACCAGCCATTGACATATTTTCTACCCCTAGTTCTTCTAACAGGTATGCAGAGTAATTGAGATTGCCTTTGCATGTCTTTTAACAGAAAATTGCAGAGCTTTTTAGGTTTACTTTATGATTTTGTATCTATAAACTCACACAGAAGACATAGTGATACAAGGTATAATTGGTATAGTATCTAAAGTGTTAAAAGTTTACATTTTGCATATTTAAATCGAAGGTGCCTAAATTGCTAATCTATAGTAATTGGCATGTATGTTTTTCGAAGTTGTTTAGTCTTTCCAGGTAAGCTATTTGTTACTTGAATCCTATATAAACTTAAGGCATGGCATTGGAATACTTTTCCGTGTATCTTTAGAAATATGCAGTTACATGAGAGGCATACAACTGTTACCTTGCTGAAACTGTCTCTCTGTTTTGGGTATATATATATATATATAACTGAGATTCCTGTGTGCTGGGGTGGGGTTGGGAGTGGCTAATGTAGCATGGTTTATTTAGAAAGTAAAACATCTTTCCCAATAATTTCTTAGCTCATCAAAGCTGCCAAATGACCTGCTTGATTTGCAGCAGCCAACTTTTCATCCGTCTGTACATCCTATGTCAACTGCTTCTCAGGTAGCAAGTACATGGGGAGGTAAGTATTAATGAATTCTAAAACACTGTATAGATACCTCCCCTTATGAGGCATTTTACTTAGTAAAGTTGTTGGTTATATGGGAGACATCAGAACTTGAGAAATACTAGAATGGTAGTGGATTGATTTTATCTCTTGAATACATTTTAAATATAATTTTGAATTTAATTGAAATGTAAAATAACGTTAATAAAGGTGAAGAAGTACTACCGACATAACTATGAAATCATTTTTTACAGAATTTTGATTCTTTAATCAGAAAATGCATAGTGGTTGTTCTACTTTTAATATAGGGAAAATCATATCTCCTTATTTAGAAATGTTTGATAAGTTTTTAGAAAAGACTCATTCTGTTATCAGGCAGATTTGGCAGTATAATTTTATGCCATATGTAGTGTTACTTGTGTTTTAAATGTTGATTTAATTTAAACTTTTAAATTTTTTGATATATAAAAAATTTTATTGTAGTACTAACAGTTAGCTTCCTCCCCTGAATAGTTCTTTGATTACAGAATTATCATGTCATGATTGTGACCATAGCTTATTAACTTGGAGGAAAATACTTAGTCGCTGTCAATTTTACTTGGTTTTGCTTAGAATTCTGTTTTCAGATCATCTCCTTAGCTTGGTTTTGGTGTTTCTGTTAGTATGTATACAAGTATTACTTTATAAAATCACCAAAAATTCCTGGAAATGGAAAGTTGATACTCTTTGAGAAAGGATACTAGAGAATGACAAGATACCTTACAATTAATATGAGGTTATCTGTCATAGCAAAAATTATTCTAGTAAGTTTTAACAGTACAGGATATTTTTCCGTGTCTGTCTTTCTGTATACATCTGTCTGTCTGTCTGTTTGTCCGTCTATCTATCTATCTATCATATTACATAGTGTAGGCTGACCTTAAACTCAGTATCTGTCCCAGACTGGTCCTTCTTCCTCAGACTCCAAGTGATGGGATTACACATGCGTACCATGACTGCCTGGCTTCTATTTTTATAATTTGTATTTTAAGAGTTTTTGTTATTTTCCATTATTGTCTTTAAGATACTGTTTTTTATAAAACAATGTAAACTCTGTGAGGGGAGGAATTTTTATGTGTTGCTTGCTGCTGGGTTTTTTTTTGTTTGTTTGTTTTGAGACAGGGTCTCGCTTTGTAGTTCAGACTGGCCCTGAGCTCAGCCTCCAACCTACATCACAACAATCCTGCCTCTGCCTCCCCAGTGCTGGGATTACAGGCGTGAGCCACCATGCCCGGCACTGTGGTATGTGGTACTGGTTGCTGCTGGGCATGAGTCTCCACACCCAGTATTGTGTGTGGTTACTGGGGAATCAAACCTGGATCCTTGCACTTGCAAGACAGGCGCCGGGACCACTGAGCTAAATTTCCAACCTGTTGCTCATTTTTCTTTTTTTGGTATTGAGGATTGAACGTGGGACCTTGTACTTTCAGAGAAGGTGTAGAGCCACTGAACCTGGCCCCGTTTCCTGTATTGTTTTGAGCTCTTCTTGATACATAACAGGAACTTTGTAAATAAGCTCATATGATAAGTATTTTGTTGAAGAAGTGGCCATTTATCTCCTGAATAGATTATTTCAGTTTTAAGGTAATGCAGCAGATAAAATTAATGAAATTAAAATGCTAGATTTTTAGACTAGCTTTGTGAATTTGTAACTTGAGTTTTAAAACTAATTGATAATGAAAGGTAGTTTAATTTACCAAAATCTTAAGGCCAAGGAGTAATTTATAAAATTAAAATTAAAATTCAATATTTTGTAATTTTTTCATAATAAACTATACTAATAAGTCCTGATTTTAGAATTTTCAGTCTATGAAGTTTACATTACTATTAAATGCTTTAGAAAAGACTGGTGAAAGTAGAAAGTAATGAACCATTTGGCAGATGGAACTTTTTTTGTTGTTTGGATAGAGGTGAGAAATTTTTCGAGGAGGCTGAATGAAAACTAGTGTATTTAACAGTTCAAAGAAATTGAATTGTTAAGTTCTTTATTTTGTCTGGACATAATATGTGCAGTTATTTCTAAAAGTTTCTGCTTGCAGTGACATGAACGTTTGAAGACAAACTTACTATGGAAGAATGATTTTAAGTAGTTATAATCTAAGAATTGTTCTGTGTCTTTTCATTGACGTTAGTGTGAGTAGATAACTAAAGAGTATTTTAAGCCAAGAACTTTCAGACTAAGATAAAAGAATCTTACTTATAAAAAGCTTTCATTATAAGAGTAAAATTGGAAATTAGTCATGTATTTCAACACCTTAAATATGTAATATTTTTGTATATCACGTTGCTTTTCTGGCATATTAACATATGACAAAACAAAGATAGGAGTTTTGGTAATCTCCAAATGTAGTTTTGCACTTCTTTTGCTAAAACTGGGTGCTAATAAGAGATCCAGTATATAATTTCATTCTTACATAAGGACCACAGAGCTAATGTGTATTCTTTGTCTTAAATAGGTTAGTATAATGTAGCATTAAGAGAAAAAAGTGGCATTATGTGTTTGTAGAAAATATCTTAAATCTCCCTAAAAATGAAAAAGAGTGAGACAGAAGACTCAAGCAGCATAAGTTCCCTCATTGTGCTCTTAAGGACCCCTTACTATTTTAGAAAATCATGTTCAGTCTCAATAAGTATTTGGTATTGAATGCTAATGTCTGACAATATCCTGAAAACTTGTTTTATAGCAGATTTATCAGCTCACTATACTGTTGAATATTTGAAAAAAGACTTCAAAATTCAGCTGTAAGGGGCCAGGGTGGTTCCAGTGCCTGCCTTCCAAGCAAAAGGTCCCTAGTTTAATCTCCAGTAATCACATACAACAGTGCCAGTTATGGTGGCTCATACCTGTAATTCCAGCATTCAGGAAGCAGAGGCAGGAGGATTGCTGTGAGTTCAAGGCTCACCTGGTGTACATAGTGAGCTCAGAGCCAGCATGAACTACAATGCAAGACCTTGTCTCAAAAAAAAAAAAAAAAATTAACTGTAAGAGAATTATACATTCTAAAGTTAGATTTATTTTTAGCTGCCATGAAATAATAATTTTTTTTTGCGTATGAATGTAGATTTCAATTGTAGAGAACCTCACAATATGACTATAGTGTTATTTCAATCCTCGTTTTAACTTTTTAAAATTATTTTATTTTCATTTTGAAGTAGTATAAAATTTAACTTTCATATAATGATAAAAATAATGAGCAAAATTATTTTTCAGAAGTTTAAAGGCCCTAGATTTAGCTCAGTGGTTCCGCTGTCTGCCTGGCAAGTGCACGGTCTCAAGCTCGATCCCTGGTGACCACATACCACACTGCCTGGCATGATGATTCACATCTGTAATCCCAGCCCTCGGGAGACAGAGGCAGGAGGATTGCTGTGAGTTCGAGGCTTACCTGGGCTGTGTAATGAGTTCAAAGCCAGCCTGAACTACAAAGCAAGACCCTGTCTCAAAAAGAAAAAAAGAAAAAAAGTTTAAGAAACTTAGGGTTGCTAGTCTAATTGACAAAGTTTAAATTGGGATAGTTAGAATATTATTATCATATATTAATATATTTGTGCTTATTGTTAGGTACATGTCCACTAAAAGAGTGTTATGATCCAGACTACCAATAATGTCTATAAATTAGAGGGTAATTTTCCTTATTTGATTAATCTAAATATAAATGCTTTTGTACATGTTCTGCACATTTTTGCTAGGCAGATGGTGACAATATTTAAAAATTTTTTTTTCCTTGGACTGGGCATCGAACTCAGGACCTTGCACTTGCAAGGCAGGCGGTAACAATTACGTGCTTACATAAAGCAGTTCCAGTCAGTAGAATCGTAGATAATTAGTAACCATTCCTGAACATGCCTTTCCTTGTAGATATGTGGGTCTTTTTATTTTAAAGCCTTATTGTATGTGTGGTTTTTTTTGTGGGGGGGCATGTTTTGTATTGCATGTTCAGAAAAGTATAATGTACTTTAAAACTATTGCACTATAATATATTTTAAAAACATACTTTCAGGGCCGGGGATTTGGCTCAGTGGTTCCAGCGCCTGTCTTGCAAGCGCAAGGACCCGGGTTCGATCCCTGGTAACCACATACAATACTGGGCGTGGAGACTCACGCCCAGCAGCAACCAGTACCACATACCACAGTGCCGGGTGTGGTGGCTCACATCTATAATCCCAGCACTCGGGAGGCAGAGGCAGGAGGATTGCTGTGATGTGAGTTTGAGGCTGAGCTCAGGGCCAGCCTGAACCACAAAGTGAGACCCTGTCTCAAAAAAACCATACTTTTAACCCAGTTGGTCAGCTCTAAACATAGTATAATTATTTTCTTATGGAAGGAGGTATTAGAATGATAGCATTTGTAATTAAAAAGCTGTGTTAATGTTTAACTCATGATCTCAGTATTTTGTTTTTTCCAACAGTTATGTTTGGGGTTGTGGAAAAATTTCTTTGAATTTACTGACTTTAAGAACGATTTGCCTATAAGAACGATTTGCCTATATCATAGTAAATGAGCTTGTCCTTAGGTCATTGCTACTTTCTTACTATTCAGTTATATAGTTTTAAAATTAAAATACAATATCTGATACTAAAGTTACTACAGTAATATTTGGTGATGCTCAAGTACAGGACAAGAAGAGGCTACTTATTTAAAATAGAGAACTGTCATCTTGTTTTTAATTGTCACCCAGAAAAAATATGGTACTATATTTTTGCTTATCTTTACTTTTCTTCTACCCATTTAGTTAACTCTCAAAAGGTAGGACAAATGGCTTTTAGTCAATGCTAGGGAGGACTTTTTTATTCTTTTAGAAAATCACTTAAGTACTAAAGCTTTTAGCTTCAAAGTTGTTTTCAGTCTACTGAATGAGCCATCTTTTGCCTCTTTTCTTGTTGAAAGTCCCTTCCCCATTGTCAAATCTTTTCTTCATATTTTGTTTTAAATTTTCTGTCTTGAACCTACAGAGAAGATATGTGCATAGCTTCTTCTAATTTGAAATTAACCATTCTTTTTATAACTTTACTTATATCACATATATCAATTATTTGAATAAACACCATTTTGTTCCCAAAGCCATTAAACTCCTACCTAGGGCAGTGAAAATGTGTTGTAGGTGAGTGGTTCTTGTATAGAAGCATCTTTATTATTCTCTTTTAAAACTGATTGACTTTCTAATGTCGAAGAGTAAATCTATTCTTATTGTGATACCACTGTTAGTGGACATACAAATGTTTTTTTTCTTAAGGATTTCTTTTAAAATATGTGAAGTATAAGACTTTGATCTTGGTGATTAGATCTGTTTGAATTTAAAATTATTAAAATAATATAGCTACTACTTTTCACTTTGCATCTTTTGACTAATTACAATACTAATTTATTTACTTCCTTTCTCCATTTTTGCTCTAATACACTTGGACTGCACAGATCCTTTCTCTGCTACTATAGATGCTGTTGATGATGCCATTCCAAGCTTAAATCCTTTCCTCACAAAAAGTAGTGGTGATGTTCACCTTCCCATTTCTTCAGATGTATCCACTTTTACTACTAGGACACCTACTCATGAAATGTTTGTTGGTAAAGTACCATTTAACCTTCTTTCCAATTAATGTTTATACTGCCTAAGCATTTCTTACATATTCATTAATTATTTTTAAAGCATTGTAGTTATTGTCTTGGTCTTTAACATCAGATTTTAAAATAAATGAAATAGCATTAACAATGTAATGATGTTCTAAAATTGACACCATTTTCCCTAATTTTATTTAATCCAAGTTTCTAGGAAAGAAAATTCCTTTGATGTTGAATTTTTCTTCAGTATTTGTTCTCTGCAGAACTTTGGCTGGCTAGTATCATAGGTAGCATCCTATTTTTCACTTTAGAAAATGAATTAAAAAGTGACATGTACTTATATTTTTCCTTCTTCTCTCCAGAGAGATGCTGGTTTTTCTTAGTACTGATCTTAATCTCTTTTTACTTTTTTAAGCTGTTACATATTATAATTCTGTATTATCTAAAAATCTATCATTCTTCTCATTCTTGAGAGTTTTTGTTTGCCTGCAGATAAGTGAAAACTAAAAGTATGTGCTATATTCCATTTTAATTTGTAAAGTGGGAAAGCAGCTTGGATTGAACAACCTGTCACTGCAATGTATAGACAAATAAAAAGGAAAATATGTCAGAAAGAGTAAGTTTCTCAGTATGTACTAAAGCTGAAAGAGAACACTTTTGAATCCTGTGTCAAAAATATGCTAATTGCTCCCTTAAAAGATAGTGAACTTTTTATTTAGTTCACATAGTTAAGATCATAGGGATTTAAATGTTTTAAGTAAAGCAGCATGCAGAAAGTCCTCAGTACCATAAATAAACCATGTGGCTACCTTCTGAGTAGTCTGTTATACATATGAGAGAAAGGGTGACACTAGTAGAAAAAGCAGCGGTGCTAACTGGAAGGCAAGTTAATAGGTGAGAATTCTAGAGAATGTTCCACATCAGGCATTCTAGTTACATATAATTAATCTAATAGCTCAAACTATATCTATATCTATATATCCATAACTATATATATATATCTATATATATATAAAACCAAAATGTAATAATTGATTACAGTGATTTCTTGTTGTTATAACAAAACAAAATTGTCAAGCCCTGTTTTCTTGGATTCAAAACAACCAGAAAAAAGTGTCAAGGAACAGCTATGTATCTAGACACTATCCCCACCCCTGGCCTTCCAGAGGAACAGAGCTATCTGATATATGATTGCTGAATGTAATGGGTAGCTTGTCCTCCTTGAAGCGATAGTAGCTAGTTGAAAATTAAAGAGATGGGAGGTATAGTTCTAACATCCCTCATGTATGAGTCTCTGTGAACAGGTCTAGGCCTTCTTCCTCAGATGTAAAAAAGATGGACAGGTTAGTGTGGCTTTAAAAACCCAGCTGCCCCATATATCTTTTTCTAATGAGATCGTGTTGAATTTATTTTTTTATTTGATACAAACAGTGGTTACCTCTCCTTCCTTTTAATAGAATACTCATAGTGAAACCTTATTTTCTGTTTTTAATAAGTTGAAGAGTGCCAAGTGTTTGGAATCCCATTTATTGTTTTGCTTTTTGTTTTAGTTATTCCTTCTTTAAACTATTTATGTTTTAATTTTCTTTCCCCATTCTCTCTTTTTTTTTCTCCTTCCCACCCTTTATGTCATATATGCCTTATTAGAATTTTCTTTTTTTTCCCTGTGCTGGGGATTGAACTCAGGGCCTTACAAAGTAGGAATGGTGGCACTAAGCTAAATTCTTGCCCCACCTTGTTAGAAATTTTTATGGCACTTGTTTATCTTAATATTTTCTTTATGTACTGGGAAGCTTTTGTTGTATCTGACATATTTAGTAGTAGATAATGACATTTCTAAAAATTTATTCAGGAGGAATTTCTTTTTTTTTCCTTAAAACATATTTTTTAATCTTCTCAAGTTATTTTCTTTTCGGTTTTTTTTTGTTGTTGTTGTTGTTCTTGTTGTTGTTGTTGTTGTTGTTGTTGTTTGAGACAGGGTCTCACTTTGTGGTTCAGGCTGGCCCTGAGCTCAGCCTCAAACTCACATCACAGCAATCCTCCCGCCTCTGCCTCCCGAGTGCTGGGATTACAGGCGTGAGCCACCACGCCCGGCACTGTGGTATGTGGTACTGATTGCTGCTGGGCGTGAGTCTCCACGCCCAGTATGGTATGTGGTTACCGGGGA